>JBAMBO010003470.1:0-126285 GCA_037044535.1 Lordiphosa magnipectinata
GTCACCAACTTTTTAACTCGGATAAAATATTACCATACATGGCTTAAAAATGTTCGCCCTAAAATACACACAAGTATGGATACAAAAAGCGTTTTCATTTCACAATTTAGTATAGTTAATCTTTTGATATTTTGGCTTGTTTTTCAAACTTTTTCCCATATTGGTAATAGTTTTCAGTGTAGCCGCCTGGTCGCTGCGTAGCCCTTTTAATGAATGTGAGAGTCTCGTTTCATGCTGTGTTCAGTTGTTGCCTTGTTGCATCCCACTGGTGCTTCTGTTGCAGCCGCAATTAAGGCTAACCAAGCGAATGGCCCGGCGCCGCCCACGACTGTGCCCACCCCCTCCCCACCTGCCATGGAGTGGCGGCCACCTACGTGTGTCTGATAAATTAATAATTTCGACAATTTCATTTAAAAATTGCGTGTGCCCCTGGCGCGTGCGGAGTACATGAATAACTGAGTGTGTGGGTGTTCGAATTGACTTACATCCTTGCTCCAGTGCACAACATACGGTATGGGTGAATCGAATGGAAAATCTATATAGCAATTGAAGACAACATGGGAGCCCACTTTAGCCTCCAGTTGGGTTTGCCTTCGATGATCGCGAATGCCTCGCACACAGGATATGTTGGTTAACATTAAAGCAGCAAATGGCAGCCATTTCAAGGCAATATTGTACGTGGTCATGACAGAGAATCTTTGGTCTGACTTAAGCATTTTTGAAAATATCTATTTTTTGGCACTGTTTACATAATATTTGACGTTTTCTTTGGAAAATGCAATGCGCAAAATCAATTCAAAACAAATCTTAGTCAAAAGCAGGTCAATTGAGCTTAAATGACGTCGTCCCTGCTTTTTCTTCACTCGTTTTTGTTGTCACACGATACGCGCTGCGGCACTCGACGCGCGTCACACGAAAACGTTTGTCGCGTCAAATAAGGGTGGGTGAACTGCACGCAACCGCTGGAGAACCGCTACTGATACAGCGCTCAACTGGCAGAACAAGCGACCGAGACGAGCTTTTTTTTGATCATGGCAATGATTATGTGTGAGAGTGATCTCTCACATGTCGCACGCTCTCTTTTCGGCTTCATCTAGTGAATTTGACATTTGACACACGCCCACGATTTTTGTGCTTTTGCCTACTCCTCAATTCGCTTTCGCGGACATTTATCCACTTAAACAATTAGCCGCTCTCCAAAGTGTTTGAGGGGTAAAACTATTAAAAGACTCCCAAGACAACTCATGCTCTAACCCAGCAGTGGGCACCAAAATCTAACGGCAACATTTTCAGTTAATCATAATTAATAATTAAATTTGTTTTATTGTCCTATGATTGTGGTTAAATGATTTTGGATTATTGAAGCACTTATACTATGATTTATATTGTGATTTATATTTATTTATCAAGCAGACAAAATTTATAAGACTAAAATTTAGCTGGAAGAAAAATAAGCGGCGTTCACCATCACAAATTGGACATCACATTCGTTCACCACCACATTCGAACTAGATTCATCGATTTTTTTGTCATCGATTTTTGCTGTGGAACACCGCCATTGCGTTTGTTGTTCTGCTGAGTCCCAAGAGAAAACCTCTTTTTCATTTATTTTAGTTTGAAAAATATGTAACCCAATTCGCATTTACGTAAATTTTCACCACGAGCTGTCCCTACTACATATTGGAATTTTTTTTTCGGATATTTACAGTTTCATCGTTCTGTTCTAATTGCCAAAATCATTTTAGATATGGCTTTTCATAACTTAATATTTTGTAGCATCGATTAATAAAGTCTTAACATATAAACTTCCACCCCTAATATACTTATGTTTGAATTTTTCGAAAGATTTATATGGCTGGATATGGATATGGCTCTGAACCACATTTGAATAGATTCGAAATGGGTCCTGAACCAGTAAAATATCTAACTTCAAATTTCCAGCCTAAAGCCCAAATTTGAAGTTCAAAGCTTAAGGGGTTAAGCCTATTTAGGATTTTTAAAAAATCGATTTTTTTTTGCATTTTCTACATGTACATACATTTAAGTACACACACACAGAAAATATCAAATCAATCGGACAATTATTTTCGAAGTTACACGCATATTTGTAAAGACACTTCAGGTGAATTTATTGCTGTTACAACCTTAAACGCGTTTTCTCAAAACTGTGTTTTGAAGCTCGGTGACAAGTCTCAATCGAAAACCGCTCGATGGATTTGAATGAAATTTACAGAACTTTTTAAAACATATTAAGCTAGTGCCTGATCGAAGAATTTTTGGTTTTAAACAAAATTTCGATTTTTTATAAACAATTTACTATGGATTTTTATCTGGAAATTCAGACTTTCTAAGGCCGCTATTTTGTTTATATTCAAAAAAATAAAAATAACAAGCTGTGATCACTGATCAGGCATTAGATTGTCTATTAAATTACTCATTTTTTTATTTAAATGATTTTCTTCCATTTGATTTTCATCATTTTACTTCTTTGGATTTGAATCTGCTGACACTTGAGCTGCAAAACTATCAATGGTGACGCTATTCGATTTTTTCGATAGTTTTTAGACAAAAATTCGATATTATCAATAATAAACAAAGAATAAACATACGTATAATTACAACAAACTACATTTACTTAATTAAGAACATAAAAGAAGAAACACAATAACTTAAATTAAATAACAATTTCATAAGATTAATTAATTAGAGCTTACAGACTCTACAGACTCTCTTTTTTGTGAGTCATATAAATTTAACTATATCTTTACATAAATTAATGAGATCTTCAGACCCCAATTATTTATGTAACAATAATATAAACTTAACTCTTTTCAGTAATTATTGAGATCTTTTAATATCAAATTTTTGTTAATAAATAACATCATGTCTGCTTTTTTGGCTTTTAAGGAAGTTTCCAGCTTTGCTAACATCAGCATGTTGCTGTTGATGTGGCAGGCACGCAAAGAAAGCGTGTGGCATACGATTTTAAAGGGGTATCGGTTGGGAAGCACTGAAATTAAATATATATACATACATACGCATATCATATTATATTAACTTTCATGTTTCATATAGTATAATTATAATATTGACGCATAATTATGATGACATCTGATCGGTTGTTCCAAGTCTTTGTAGTAACTATATTCTGATCCCTGAAGTGGAACAGTGGTCCAAACGAAGCGACTTTTCGAAAGGTGTTGGCGGGTCTGTACTTGTATGTAATTGTCTGTAAAACTAAACCCCTCCCACTTAAATCTAGGGTCCCAATTTGGGAATGGTACGCTCCTCATACATCGGTCTTCATTTATTTTTTATCGCTCGGTTTAGCATAGGAATGCTTCCTGACCCTCTGCATAATTTCTGGTCACACTAATGTCTTAAGCTAAAATCTGGTAATACCAAAAAAAAGTTTGTCATAAACTTTTCATGTACGAGCGACATTTGTGTTGTTTACAGTAAGTTGATAAAATGGAAATTTCGAGAGAAGGTTTGCCTTGGAATATTTTTCATAGTTGTTGGTTAGACCTTCCGTTATTGACATAATTGTTGGTTATATATATATTATTGAAATAATGTGATAATTGGTAAATTGTTTTTGAAGTGTCCCTGAAGACGGATGCCGAGGCGCATTCGAAATATATCGGTAACAAACTAAAAACTCTGAGTTTTTCTTCTCGACCTAGAGCCAGCTAACATCTACATTCGGATAATTGTACTCAACTTTCGAAGTGGATTATCTAAAACAAAGAGTGTGTCGATGAACTGGTGATAAAGCACCATCAAAAACCACTGTATTTTGCTGGTATAAACTGATTTAATTGCGGTCGTAGTTCACTCAGCGACGAATTCCGTGAAGGTCGCTTAAAATCGGCTGTTGTGCCAGCAGACATCGATGCTGTGCGTGAACTGATAATGCAAGATCGTCATGTGACATACCGTTATCATTAGTTCCACAAGCTTATGTAAGATTTGTTGTTGTTTGGTGTTGTGTAAATTGACAATCGCTTAAAAATGGTATGGAAAAATTTATTTTTTCAACTCACTGTAAGTGCGACCGTTTAGGCGAAAAAATGTCAAATTTTTTTTTTTTGGAATTTCCAGATTTAAGCCAAAGAATGAAAAAATTTCTGGACACTACCAATTATTTGATATACCGATTGTACTATCAATGTTTTTTCAGCTCTAGCTGACACTTTTGATACTGCTTCGCAAATTTCAATTGCACAATTTATATTAGCTTAGAAAAGAATTTAAACTTGAGAAGATACTTTTTCTTATTTCCAGGAAGAATCGCAGTTTTTCCCTTAGAATACACTTTTACTTATCGCTTCGAAGGGACTTTTTCTTATCCCCAGGATGAAACGCTTTCTTGAGAAGATACATTTTTCCCTCTCCCAGAAGAAACACTTTCTTTCCTGCCAGAAGTGTCACAATGTGGCACACTTCTTCCCGAAGGGTGATGAGAGTGCGATTGCTACGCGATATTGCTAGAGTAAAGAGATCGCATTCTTATCTTATATCTATCTTTTGATAAAAAATGTTTGCTGGACTAGGGGTTTTTTGCAATGTTTTTTACACATATGTTGCCTTGCAATTCCGTACCAGATATAGCACTTTCGACATAAGAAGTTAGCTGTTGAATTGCAGTCGATGGGCTAAGACAGCGACCAGCCTCCATTCTAGTGTTGTCTGTGTACTGATTTTACAATTGTATGCATACAACAAATGACCTCAAGCCGGCTAAATCTTGCTTGTTTGAAAATCAAAAAGGTCGATAAAAAAGTAGCATGGTGTTCTTGTGGGATGCTTTTTTTGGGGACAAAATGAGTTTTAATATAGAGGTAAGTCAATCTCAGGCATTTTTGCAACGATTCTTGTTCGTATTGAATATAGTTCAATTTCGAGCTCAGTTTAATTTCGGGTATTCGTGCAACAAGCCGATTTCGAGATCAAATCAAGTACGAAAGTCGAGCTGAAATCAATTTCGAACCTTCTTGATTAGATCCGACTGAGGGCTCAAATCGAGCTCGAATAACAAGATAAAATCAATCCCGATGTTGTTGAAACATGCCTATATCGAGCTAAAGTCAAACTCTCCCGAGCTAAAATCGGGATGAAGACAAGAATTTCGGGATTGAAAAATCCATACCCAAGTCAACCATCTCGAACTTGGTTTGAGAAAATCCGAGATTGACCGACTTCTGACATTTTTAGGAATTGGTTTTAGACCGGATATCTCGTATTTTTTTTTATATTTTTGGGTGCATTCACTACCGCTTCTTGCAAGTCACATAAGGATTTGTAACAGATATTGCAGTTTATTAAATTTGTAATCAAAACAACTACAGGGGACGTATATGCTGAAGATGGGAGCCTTATTTCGCAATTGCTACCCCCGAAATAATGTGCAGAGATTTTGATTAGTTTTCGCAAGTATCGCCTTACCTATACTTAAGGAAGTAAGCAATTTGTCCCATTCAGAATGTCCGACTGCGTAAAATTGAGGTATATCAAGATGTTTTAAGAAGAATGGAAATAAATCGGGTGAGCTGTTCCAAAGGACTGAACAAATATGTTAAAGTTGTTTAAGCGAAATATTTAACCCATGCAAAGGCTTGGGATACTTTAAAGTTTCCATATACTTCGAACCTCTGGCTCTTACCATCTGTAAGATCTCTGCATTTATACGGACAGACAGACGGTCAGTAGAATATGGCTAAATCGATTCAAAATGCGGCAATTTTGTTTGTTAACGGCGTCTCAGAGTGTGAAATGTGCCTTATCGGTCATCCAAGTTTTCTTCAAAAAATCAGGTTCAATCTCAACCATATTTCAAGCGATATGGACAGTCTGTCGGCAATATTCTTGGAGTCAATTGCACTTCATAAGCAAACCATTGCAAATCATACTTCAAGTGCGGTTACGACATGTGGGTTCTCAGCAACAGTCTCAACAGTCTCGATATTGGCGACCAATAACGAGACAAGGCTTGCAAAACCGGGACAAAAAGATACATTAGTGTTGTTAGTTTGATTGTTCAACTAGTCGCTTCACAAGAAGCTTTTACCAGCACAGAATGCCGTGTTGGCGGCCAATATTGTTTTTGTTAGGAACCATATTGGCCGACAAGCCGACCGCTTGACAGCTTTTTCCGATGGGGGTCAACGTAGGGTGCACTGACTGTTCAATGCCAAATTATCACCCTTTTACAACAAACTACCACCAAATGTAAAACGGTCACACTGCATAGTCAGCTATGTTTTGCTTGCATTTGAATTTGGTTAATGGTTTCTTAAATATTCGGCGATGTTTATAGGAAAAATGATAAGCAGAAGTTATGGGCAATGCCATATCTTACCTTTGGTTTCAAGTTAGTCCAATCAATGATTTTTTACAAACTTTTTTTCTGCTGATACCAGAGATTAAAACCGTAACCGAAACGTTTAACCGCTAAAAACACTTTAAAATTGGTAGACCAAACCGTAACCGTAACCGAAACCAATATTTGTCTTATAACCGTAACCCTATGACCTTTATTAACATAAAAGCTTTACCTTCCTCATATTTCTTTTATATGTTATTACACAGCCGATTTGTTTGCAAGAAAACGTAAATATTCACACATATGGTTGTTGTTTACGCGATCGCCTTTTTCAAGTTACCCTCTTCCCCTGGGTCTGAATAAAAAAGAAAGCCTTAAACATGTATGTATATATGACTAAGAGAAAAATGATTCTGGCACGCTTTCATCTTGTCAGCTTGGCGCCGGTAACTTGACAAGTTGCTCTGTGATCTTGACAGTGAATGGAATTCAGAATTGAGCAATTGTTATTCGCGTTTTGACTCTTGATAAGTTTGCTTGTGGACACTACTGTTACCCCAACAGTTTTGAAGTGCGCGTTGCCTCGAGCAAAAACAAGCATTTTCCGGTAATTGTTTTCTTACACTCTTGTGTTAACCATATATTAAAGACTAATGGCAGACAATTTTTAATTTTAAATCACGTTGGCTTTCGAAAAATCTTAAACCCAATTATCAAAGGCATGGGATGCGAAAATTTTATCAGTAACCGTAAGCCTAACCGTTATTCGTTTCGGGTTTAATCTCTGGCTGATACCCATCGGGATTCAATCAGCTGTATCTGCCGGTCAAGTTAGCGGCGCCATGAGCATTCTGATATGAGCGGAAATTTTAGTTTGTCTGTGCACTGA
This sequence comes from Lordiphosa magnipectinata, assembly GCA_037044535.1. Lineage (NCBI taxonomy): Eukaryota > Metazoa > Arthropoda > Insecta > Diptera > Drosophilidae > Lordiphosa > Lordiphosa magnipectinata. The sequence goes on from JBAMBO010003470.1 coordinate 7,215, forward strand.
CCCAGTGCTGACGTATTTTTCAGCCATATCATATGACACATCAGACAAGTGTAAATACAGCTTAAGCTTTTAAATTGTGGCTCTGACAGACTATTGCGGTTTGTAGGGGTAAATTTTCAAATGGTTTTGGAATACACCTAATATATATAAATATTTTTTGTAAAATATCTTTGTTGGAAATAGCTATTAACTTCTAAAGCCTGCAATCCTTGCAAGTTCGATTCATGGTGTAGTTTATTTACGCCAGTTTGGTCACTTTCAGAGTATCTGGTAGTCGTGCATTCAATTCTGATTTTGTAAAAATGGCATTAGCCTATTGCCCTCTTGGGGTTAGCTGCGCTTAGCTTAGGCGATTGACTGATATTTGTCTGCTGACTCAATTAAGTCCAGTTTCCGGGTTGTGCCTTTTGCCCTCCCAGTAAGAAATACCACTTTTGTTTTATTTGATCAATTTCAAGTTTTTTATTTATCTTTTTTTGTTTGTTTGTTTATTTGTTTAAAAATTTTGTTCATTTTGCTAAATTTGTCTCTTTATAATTGTGTGTGAGTGTGTGTGTCTGTGTTTTGTTGTGTTTAATTACAATATATTTCGTTCTAAACTGATTTTTATACTTGTACGATTTTTGTTTTTAATATGCTGAATTGGTATGGAAACTTGCTGTTTGTGGGAAAGAGGGGAAAGTCTCGGAAAGATAGTAGAAGAAGAGAAGGAGAAGGTGGTGGTGTTTGTGGTTGGTGCAAAAGGATCGTTGCTATTTTTTTTTCAGTTTGAGTTGAGTCGAAAAGTTAAAGTTTGACTGGCGCACCTTGTCCAAAAATCAAAGTGGCAGACTAAAGCGTTTAGAGTTGTACTTAAAATTTAAATTTATTTCAATTTACTTAATGTACATTTGAATTAATTCATTATTTTATATATATATTTATTTTATATATATCTGTTAATATATATCTATATTTATATGTATATGCTTTTAAAGTCCTTCTAATTTTCATTCTCATTTTGTCAGTTAAAATTCAATTCTAAAGTTCAAATTTAAACACGATTTTCTGTGCGGAAATCATAATTCATAATTACAAGCACTTGATATAAATTTTATTTAAGGGGCAAATAAAATTTATCAACTGGCGCTTGCTAGAGTCGAACAAAAAACAAAACAGTGGGCTCATTTAAATACGCTTGTATATGTGTGTGTGTGAGTGTGTGTATGTATCGAAGGGAATTTATTTTTGGAGAAATTATAAAAGGCAAGTTGCATCCATGACAAATTCTTGAGATCATTAGGTTAACGTTTCGTAGTTGTTGATGCTTTAAAATATTTGTTATTCAACATTATTATTTTAAGTATTATATATTTTATGGTAATTTACATATACATAGCACAGTGGCAGCTAGTGAGAGGGCAAGTCAAAGCAAACATTGTTCTAAATGTAAAAAAAATGCTGCCTAAAAGTAGGCAATGCATATTTTAAAAAATGCTGAAAGGAATAAACAGTATTGAGGTCGCCTATAAAAGTCAAAATAGATTTGAACTCAACATATTTCAAAAGTTCGGGCTACAGTTTAGTTGGATTTAAAATTGGGAAAAATAAACCTGAACTTAAAGTTGATTTTAATATAAATTTCATCCCAAAAGTGGACAACAGAATAGTTCAGAAGCTCAGGAAAATCTTTCAACAAAAATTTATTACAAAATTATTTTATAACTTAAAAGCTACACCTAGCTTAGGCCCTTGGGTGGGCCCGAAAGACCCTAAATGGAAATTGTAAGAAATTCATAATTAAGTTTCAAATTAAATTTGAAGGGTCCTCGAGTTGAGTTCTGAAAAACCTTGAAGTTAATACATAAAAAGTAAAAAGAAAATGCAAAGATTAATCGATACAAATGTCATCATAAAATCTGAAAACGGACCTCTCAATAAAATTGGATCTAATTCATATCGAACTTAAAATTCGGAGAATTATTTGCTTTGTGTCCCTTCATCCACCACTATGCTAGGTTTTCTTCTCTCTTTCGGCTTTTCTCTCTTCACTCTGGCAGTGTTTTGGCGTCAAGTTGTGTCAAACCATCATTCCATACAATTTGATCTTTCGACTTACTTAAGAAACACAAACAAAACTCATCTGGAAATATACCTTACAATTGTCACCTTTAAACTAAAACGTTATTCTTTTCATTTTTGTTTTTTTTTTTTTCTAGGGTGAAGACACACATGGGGCTGAAATAACTATCTGAAGAAAAGTCTGTATACTCAACTGATTTCAGCCTGTCCAAATGTTAACCCTCTCTATATATATGTCATACGTTTTTATTATCATTATTATTTAGTAAGTATTATGTTTTCGATTAGAATAAATGTGTGTGGTTGTGTGTGTGTGTGTGTTCAATTGTCTTTTGGGGGGTTCTATAAATATTTTGTTTTTGCATTTAGTATTATTAATCATCTTTTGTGTAGCTCAACAGTAAACATATATGCAGCAGTTATATTTGTAATTACGAAACAATTTTCTCTATATGTGTGGTTGTTGTTGTTGTATTTCGTTTAAGTTTAACAACTAAATGCTTATCAGCTAAAATATTTTTTGTAAATTTTTAATTTTCGTTTTCTTGTGTGTCTTTTTTTTTTTTAAGTAATGTTTAACATATCAATCTGTGTCATCTTTTTGTTGTTATTTGAATTTTTGCTTCATAAATATCTAATACGTTCTTTTGTTTTTGTAAATAATCATAGTTAAGTTTCGTATGTTATATCATAAATATGCTTGTTATAATTGCTATAGTTTGTTAAATATTATACTTAAACTTTGCTTTAGTTTGCTTAGGTGTTCTCATAATATTTACAAAACTTAGGGCTAGTTGCTGTTACTAACCTCCTTTTCTTTTGATCATAAAAACTACTAATTGTTGGTTTGTGTGTGTGTGTTGTGTCTTTCTATTTAATGGGGCCAAAGGGCAGTTACTGCTCTAGCCCGCACAAATTAAACAAAAAACAACAAAATTAAACAAAAACTTTTAAAGTTCATTTGCTGTTTGGGTGTTTTTTTTTTTTTTTTGGGATAACTGGATCTAACATGGAAGTTGCGTACAATTGTTTGCTGGATTGTTTGCTTGCCTGCTGTCATTTAATCAGACGGTTAATGCGGTTAATGCCTGGGAATGGTGTAAGATGTCTAGTTTGCGGTTGTTGGTACGAGTAGCTTTAAGTCAAATGGTACACTCGGGCAATAAATAAAAGCAGATTTGGGAAGTTGGAACACAAGATTGTACAATTTTAAATGCGAACCCAGCGGGGTACGCTGTTAGCTATACTGGAGTCTACTGATGAAAATTGTGGAACCTCTTGAAATAGTTATACAAATCTGATCTGATATTTGATATTTCTTGTTGTAATTATTTTATGAAAATCTCTAGAGATTACCAAGACATCCCTGATAAAACCACTGAAATCAGTAACTGAAACATTCAATTAGGATCCATTTCTAATCTTCTAGTTAGCTTTGTTAGATAAACTTAGAAATTACTCAGTAATTTGTAAGTTTATGTGACATTTAAATGGAAGAAATTGAAAATTGCTCATGAATCACTGCTAGAGTTCGACATTTAAAGTCGATTTTTTAGGTCATCTACTTTCTATTTCGTTTATTTATCAATTTATTAGAGTGTGTCGCTTGCTCTGGGTCTTAGGGACTGATGGACTACTTAAATGAACTACTAAACTATTTTACCACTAGATGGAGACATCGTGGACATAGTTCAGTTAGTAGACCAGTTCAACCCATAAGGCGTATCGTGTTGTGAATCCATGATCTGACATCTGAATACAACAGAAATAGCAGAAGTCACGCTACATTAAAAAAAAAAACGAACCGCATGTTACACGGTAAACTGTACTGTACTTCACACAATACATATTAACGAAAACTTTGAAATTGTTCGAGTAATTCGCATTGGTTAGTGCCGAGTTCTGCTTTTGAATGCTTATTCACTAGGGTTGTTCATAATTTCCAATATGTAAACATCGATGATCGATGTTGAAATATGTATAAGCGGCGCCCTCCGAACCACCCCAATGGAAGCACTAAACCTCATATTTCATTTTCTTGCTCTATACTTGATGTTTAAACAGTTAGCGGGCATTACAGCCTTGAGATTAAGAGAGTCGGAAGCCTGGAACTCGGGTAAGTCAGGACACTCAACTATACTAAATCGTCAAAACGCAGCTTCCGCCATTACAGACTATTGTATACCCACATCGTCATTCCATAAACTTAATGACGTCAATATCCCTTGCCCCACAGTAGAGCAAATGCCATCAATATCTACACAGATGGATCTAAGCTCCCTGATCATTGCAGTGTGAACCCAGCAGAATTGGGGGTATCAGCACACTCATGATCGAAGAAGGAAACATATACATTTACTCAGATAGTCAAGCCGCTCTAAGGGCGCGTACACCCATAACGCCAAGACGCTCACGGAATGCCGTAGTTCCTTAAATGCGATCGCTCAGCATGCTCGTATCCACCTCATCTGGGTACCTGTACACCGTAACATTGAGGGTAACAAGTGAGCAGACAAACTGGCAAGACAGGGTACTACCATACAGCTCCTCCCAGAGAAGAGCTTTATAGGAAAGCCCTTAGCCTCATACAAGCAAGTCACAAGGAATGAAACCTGGCGCCTGGTTACGGAACGATGGAATAACCTTCCGGTTTAAGCTGTAGCTAGGGTCACGTAGCCCTCGTTTAACCTGAAACGAACCAAACTAGGAAAAACATCTCACTTCTGTTTGGGGCTCTTACGGGTCACTGTCTCATCGACAGGCATGCAGCACGCTTGGGCGTCGCTCACAGCGTCTTCTGTAGAAGCTGCAAACTGTGAGGAAAAGGAGGAGACATTACTGCATCTTATTTACCATTGCCCATCTCTTAGTACAAGAAGACTCAAAACTCTTGGTCAGCCCTTTCTACTCAACCTCTCGCAAGTGTCCGAGATAGAGATTCCGTCTCTACTGAAATTTTTAACGTTGTCACAACGGTTCAGTCGGGGGAACCGTCGCTGGTATCGCAATGGACCTATCTTGGCCTAAGTGTAGGGACAGTCCCACTGTCCCTAGCCATCTCAACCTAAACTATCATAAACATCGATGATATCAAAAATCAAAATTCACAAAATCGATAATTGATATATCGAATCCAAATCGAGTGATATATCGATATTTTGATTGATTTAGGATCAGGTGTGAGCGGGTGGGTGGGTTCCTCTCATTTGGGAGGCACAGTCGCCTGGATATGCTATATGCTCACTCCTTCTCCTCCTATATAATCCCCGTGGGATCAGATATCAACGATCCACTCCACCTGACTCGTTGCATTTAAGTTTTTCACAAAAACACAAAAACTTTTTCAAACTTAACTGCGAATTGAACCCGGTACCTCCTGCACTTTAACGAATGGAATGATGCGCCAGCCTATTAAGCCGTTTCACATTTTGGCAGATTCACATCTAGAGGGCTACTTATGCTTGGTTGAGCTGACAAGAGCTACAAAAAAAACTCTCTCTCTCTGACGAAAACCGGGTTTGATAAATCAAATATTATCCGATTGAGAAAAACTTTACTCATTCCAGTAACAGCTGGAACATTTTTTGCCAAGATTTTTGACAACATTTGGTTCTTATATTAAGTTGAAGGCAACTTATATTCTGAACAGGTTTTTTCCCTCTGTGTAAAGTTTGAGTAAATGCCTCAAAATATCGTGGGGTTAGGTTTATCCTGCAGGAATTTTTAGAATCAACTGCCAGAACAGTCTTGAATGTGTACAAAAAATATTAAGACCAAAAAACTATAGCAAGTGATCCGTTTCGATGAAACGAAACATAAGCATATTCGCCCTAATCGTTGAAAAATTATATCGAATATCGCATATCGTTTAGCAAAAATATTTATATTTCGAATTATCGACACGATATTGGGGACCATAATAGGCACCTCAGCATTGAATCGTTTCCAAAATAAGCCTGAATCGGTTATGAAGGTCAAATCGTTTAGAGGTCTGAATGAAACCAGAATGAAGTAAAGATAAAGTGTCTGGTAGGTAGATGTATTCAGTATAGAAATTTCAGATGATGTGTTAGACAGATTTCTTTATTTCGTCTTCCCTGCAAAAATCAGACGGCGTTAATTCCTTTAAGCTAGATATGGCCGTAACTACTGCTCGTACATAAAAACGCTGGAAGACCGTTTATGCAAAAAGTCAAACTTTTTTTTTTGGTATTACCAGATTTTAGCTATTGACATTAGTGTGACCAGTTCCCGAAATATAAATAGTACCCTACGTATGCGCTCTAGAGAGCCTGCGTTTTGGCCAAGTCAATAGTTTTTATTCCACAAATTATGTCTGAGAATGCTTTTCTATATAAAAGAATAAACAGTTGAAAGTCATCTACGCTTCTATACAAAGAACTTCAATGAGAAGATCAAGAAGAAGCTTAATCCCAAAGTCAGTCATTAGATGCGACCTAAGGAACAATAGCCAAATGAGAAACAGTAAGAATATTTCTGTGGTGCATGAATCATCCGAAACCCTAATTAAAAATCTACTTCTTACCCATCGAGTGTAACCATTTTTCTTTTAGCATACGCTTTCCATTTCGGGTACACCCGCCTGCTGCATAGCCTGACGTTTGCGATACGCATAAAACTCTTCCCGCATGGCCTGTAAACGTACCTCGACATTATCATACCGCGGCAGTGGTAATGTGCGTCTGCCCAAACTGGAGCTAAAGGTGGAGTTTCCCAGCCAAAGACCCCCGGCTCCACTCAGGGAATGATGATGTTGCGATGTATCGATATTCAAGTTGAGTTCGTCTCTCAGCAAGCCCAATCCCCCGGTGGGTGTCGAAGCACTCGGCGTCGGTGTGGCCGGATCAAATTCATAATGCCCATCCACACTGCCCACATCCACGGAGCAGACCTTGTTATTGGCGTTCGCCGGCAAATTACTGTCCGTGGCCGCATTCAGTCTTGAGATCATTTCCAGCCAATGGGCCATGGTGTATGGCGGGCTGTAGGAGGAGTGATGTGGCGTTTGGCCCTGAGCCTGCTGACTGCCCAGGCCAAAGTATGCCAAATTCTTGGGCGGCGAGGGGGGAGCTCGATATGGTGGCAAAAGACGCCATTCGCTGGTACTACCCGGATGATTGGAGGTATTCTTGGAACCAAAACCACTCGAGCTAGAGCGTGACTCCGGTGAAGCCTCCAAACCACCAATGGAACTGTGTAGGCCATGACGCAACGAAAGATTAAGTTGGGGCAAGGGTGAAAGCAGCTCCGGAGGCTGCTGCTGGCGTGTAAACAGACGCGAATAATGACGTGGATACCAGCGGGTACGTGGTCGATAGCTCTGATGGTAATAGCTACGCCAAGAGGGCGGCGAAGGTAGCTGCAGCGGTACAAAGTGATCTTCTCGATGGTGATGGTCCTGCTGACGACGTCTCTCCTCCTGTATGGTCCTCAACGAGGGCAACTCCTGTGAGTAATAGCGATAACGACTCAAATTACCAGCTCCCTGGCTCGTGGGTAACGAACGTTCGTGGGAATTGGGATACACCGTGCTCAGATCGCTGAAGTGTGTATGATTGTTGGTAACGCCCGAGTAGGGATACAGGCTGGGACCACCCGAGCAGGGATACTGCGAGGGTGAGCTGGAGAATATGCGAGAGATTCTTGAGGGCGTATAGAGCTGCTGTTGACCACCGCTAATGGTGTTGATATGCAAGGGTCGACTTCTATCCGCGTTGCCATACAAATTGTTGGTATTGCCGTAGGGACGTACGACATTCTGGTAGCGGGCACCACTGACCGCCTCGCCTCCTATTTTCAGCAATCCTCCGAGACCCTGGAGGAAACCACGCGCTGAATCGGCGGCTGATTGTAAACTCAACTGACTGGAGGAAGCTACCAAAGGTCGACGCCAAGAGGCACGCGCTGTGATGAAGTTGCGACGCGACAAAAATCCACCATCATCGCTGGAAGATTTTTGGGATACATTGCTATTACGTCGCTCGAACAAGGAGGCTCCAGCTCCATCTACCATATCAATGCTATTGTAGTTCAGCTTGTTGCTGGAACCTTCAACACCATCCAAAACGAAACGACCATCCAGACTGCGTTGTATGCGACTCACCGAACGTCGCCTGCCTTGGCATTCGTCGAGCTCCGGTGAACTGTAGATGGAATGACAGTTCGTGCATCGATCGGGTGGCCAAATCCAATGTAAAATGGCAATGAGTATGGCGGTTAGACTTGATATTCGGGTTTGTTTGTACCTAAGAAAGGGAGAAGCAAACGATTGAGGTTACACGATATAAAGCGAAATGAACATGGAAGAAACGAAAAAACTGAGGGGGGGTCTATAAAAACTCTTAAAATATAGTAACCAAATATTAACTGAAACTTTAACTGAGTTGAGAAAAAGTTGGCTTACGATTTTGATTATGACAGGATGGACCTGGAACTATAAAAACGCTTTCATAATCACGGTAATGTTCAGTATTGCTAAAGTACATCATATACAATATAGGGAAGAAAGCATTACCAATCAGAAAGAGTGAGAGATAGTAATCAATTTATAAACTGGCTAAAGCAGGCAGTAGCAGCTCAGCAGCATAACCATTGAATTTTCGCATGCTGCTGTGCTACTGCCGCCTTATTAATGCAGTGCATGAGGAACATTTTCATTCAGTTACTCACTTTTTTAAAGGCACTTGACCAGAGGAAATTGAGCCCGTACTGCGATTGTGCAAATTATTATGTTGTTGTTGTTGTTGTTGATGATGTTGATGATGAAGATGATGATTATTGGCTGCAATGTTACGAGCGTCCGTTATCCTGCAAGCTACCATGTTGAACTCTGTAAACGTATAATTTCTACAATTAATTTTGGCGTGTAGCGTGAGCCATCCTATCCAATAAATAAAATACATACAGTAGCTACCAAGCACACACTAAGTATATTTATTTATATATGTAACCATATTCCGCATTAACTCTAGATAAATACTAAAAAGAAATACAATAGCACAGGACAGGGCACACACCAGTTAAGCTATGTTGTTAGTTTTAGTTATAAGCTAATAAGGGTTGCAATTACATGAACTAGTACGTCAAAGTTCAAGGGGGTTTTCATACACTGAGTAAACTATTTTAGTATTTCACAGCAAAAATTTTGGCGTTGACTAAAATCTAAAAAACCATGACTTCTGCTATTGGATACCTATGGGCTAAACACACAACGGATTTTTGTATCGTCACCAACAGCTTTGCTTCTGTTGGTGTTAACAATTTGCCGGAAGAGTGACTCTGCCGTGACGGCTTCTAAAAGGAGAAACTCGATGTACATATGTGAGACCAGCCTTATAAGGGTCAAGTGCTGTAACCTATGCTAGGAAGAGTAATACATATCTCTCACAAAAGGAAACCACAACAAGCACAACAATGTGATCAAGTTCTACGGAGCATCACACTTGTTTGAAATACTGCTAAATATTCGGTACACAGAGGGAAAAAACCTTTTCAGAAAATAAGTTGCCCTCAACTGAAAATTAGAACAAGATGTTGTCAAAATTTTTGACAACAAATATTCAAAATTGTTAGGAATGATTAAGTACTAAGTACATGTAAAAGCGAGGTCAAAAAGTAAGAGTAAATTGGTGTGGGAAAATAAGATATCGTGAACCAGCTTCGACCTGACCGCATCGAGCTATAGACTAGAATACCTAGACTTAAAATATGCTCAGTCGATACCGCTTCTGTCAGATATTAGTCAGCTGTTCGCTCTCACTTACGCTCTCTGGAAACATTTTGGTCAGCTGTTCGCTCTCACCTAAGCTCTCTGAATACATTTTGGTCAGCTGGTCGCTCTCACCTAAGCTCTCTGGATACATTTGGGAATATGTATGTCTCGCTCTTTTGGGCACAGATACTTTTCTGTTTGGACACTATTGTTTAGCATCAGCAAAATTGAGAGGCTGTGCAAATTTGATCTCTAATACTAATTCTCCATAATCGAGCGCTAGCCAGCGACTGAAGGGATGTTTACTCTCTTCGGAAGCGTTCGGCTGGTGTATGTGTAAATAGCGAAATGTCTTCGGCCTCTGGGGGCAACCGGTGACCATCGCTGCTTTATATTAACACAGAATCGGGCTTCGGCAGATAGAGGGAGAGAGAGAGTTCTTTTTGATCTCTGACTTGTTTTATTCCAACTCAACATTTTGTCAGCTTAACCAACACACAGAGAAGTATAAGTTGCTTTCTAGCCAAGAAGATAGTAAAGTGTGCAATAGTTCAACGTGCTAGCGCGCCATTCAAAAATTTTTTCTGTGCTATTCTGAAAGACTTAAATGAAACAAGTCGGGTGGAGTGGGTCGTTGAAGTTGTTGTTGTACTGCGTTGTCACTAATTCATATGGAATATGAGCGGGAGAGCAATAGCATATCCAGAGCTTGTAAAAAATTACCCTTCCAATTTAAAAAAGAGGTTTGTTGCCCCTTTTCCTATTCCTACGAAGCCCCAAAATATAAAGAATCCTTCCGCTTATAACCTTCAAACTCAAATCACAAATTTTTCCGAGTCGCGCTTAAAATGCTCTTGAATCAGTTCGATTTGAGTTTTCGCGTCCTCAAAAAATTGTTATTAAAGTGAGAACATTGTACTGTTAAATGTAAAATTGGCTTTACAGCCCCAAAGGGCCAAGCCAAGCTTCTCTCTCAAACTCTTGGCGCGTGTGCTTATTATTTTTCGCACAAGAGAAAGAGACCTACAAGTTTAACGACGTATCCGAAGCTAATAGCTGGTGAAGGTGACCGGATGTGTAAAAGCTATTTTCCAAAGAAAGAAAAAAACTGTTTTAAGATTGTCCCAGGCGGGATTGAACCCACGCCTTCCGCACAGCAGGCCGACACACTAACCGCTGCGCCACACCAGCTCACATTGAATTACAACTGAGAAATACGTTCATGCACTGATTATGCAAGCGTTTGTGCGTTCAAAGTGTTCTTGAAATGAATAAAGTTCAACTTGATCGGAGATAAACTGTTCTTGAAGTGAGAAAATTGTTCCTACACTATTTTTGACAACGTTTGTGCTCATCTTGAGATCAATTTTGGGCTGATCAAAGAGCTGAAAAACTTAGAAACTCTGTTCAGAATTTGTTCAGCTGGAGTAATGATTTGATGAAGAGAATCGCTTGTTCCATAGGTAGCAATGCAACATAACAAGCCGTGTGAGGATATTATTTTCTAATTTATTCTTTAGCAATCTTTTGTCCAAAAAAAGAAGTCGATTTAGATCAGCGGTGGGCATAAAATTTGAAATTGGGAGCAGCCCAACGCTATCAGCGAGTCTCTAACGACCAAAATGCAGCTGTTGCGCCGTCTGTGTGCGCCGTGCTCCGATGCGCATTGACTGTGTAGTTGTTCACAATTTGAAGAGAGAAAAATGCGACGCAGCTTATTATGAGACTGACTGGAGCCAATTGCCGAAAAAAAATCTCCAAGCAATGGGACCACCGCTGATTTAGATTCGCGCTTCTTAAATTGTGTGCGCAAAGATACACAGAAAAAAAAACATCCGAGATATATGGACTAAAGTCAAACCCAAATGATGTCAGAAGTCGGACGATCTAAATATAACCTAAACAAGTTGAAAAGGACTCAAGGATTTGTCGATCCCGGGATTCCTGCTTGAGTCTCAAACTTTGAATATATCAAACACACTCGGGATTGACTTAAGCTTTTTATTCAAATTCGCTCGGTATCGGCTGAGTGCTAGAATACCTGAGATTAAACTGAAAACAATATCCGAAATATATTGAATTCGAAAAAGGATAGCAATAGATTTAGCGGAGCACGAAATTCAATATCGTTTTGATCCCAAAGCAAGTTTTTTTTACGAGCACAATTTGACTTTATGATACAAAAAGACAAACACTTGGGGCCGATTCATCATCTTCTAGATAGCTCCTATGTGACAGATAAACTTAGATTTTATGCTATTATTTGTTAGTTTATATAGAAAATAAGAAATCGGTCCTTAGTTGTGTACATATGTTTCTATGTGTCTCTATTAGTAAGAAAGATTATCTTTCTCACTTCGAACAACTGACCAATATAACTATTTTGATTTGGTTTCGAACTTGTTCTCTGTTTCTTTTTGCAGTTTTACTTTATCATGGGAATACCTTACTTACTCAATCTCGTTGCAGTTTTCGTGGATTTTCAAGTAGGATTCGTACTTGACACGAGGATTGATACCCCAATTTTAGGATTGTTCCAAGCCTTTCAAGCCGAAGATCCTGTTCAATCCTATACTTTAGATCTTTATTTTTGCTTCCCATTTTTTCCTCTGTGTACAAATATAAATGCTTGAGTATGCTTGCTTTCATAATCTGCCTAAGAGTAAGCTTACAGGAAACATGCACCTTTAGACCTCAATTCTAATCGTTGCTGAAATATTCGATTCCGTAACGGGTGAAGGTTTTGTCTGATCGAAATAGTGTTTCTCCGTATATTATTTTCTTCGTAGTCTCGGAAATTGATTGGTATTGTAAGCATTTTGAGAGTCGTAAAGGTTTTAGATGCTCTGAGGGATAAGCCTGGGTATTAGGCTTCTAGAAAGCAAGATTTTGCTTGTGGTTGGCAGACATATTTTTGAAATAATACCAAGGCAGAAACTACTGATATCAAAAACCTTAACAATTTCTTTAATATACAATTCCCACTTTCAATTAGGAACTTCAACAAATTGCACATTTTAGCATGACGACATGTGACTTCTAACTAAACTAAAGATGAAACTGAATTCACTAACATTTCATTAACGAACCTTTTCAAAATTTGTTTAAATTTATAATCAAACTAAACTTTTCCCCTAAATAAAATCCTTTAACTCTCACTTAGAGTTGCCATGGCATTCGCATATATACTCTCCTATGTGCTCTTCGCTGTATTTTATTTAGGATGGGGCTTTGTCATAATGGAAAAAAAAATAATGACACGTGAAATGGCTTTTGAATGGTCAGTAACGAATCGTGCCGGAAAGAACAGACAGATAGAGAGAGAGAGAGATAGAGAGAAAGCAAAAACTGAGAACAAGAAACAAATAGCTGATTATGGCAACTAAAAATGAAACAAAAACGAATGTCTTAAGAAGTTTTCTTTCGTGGGTAGTGTGCGGTGTGAAGTAATTAGGATGATACAAAATGTTTGTATGTATGTGTGAAATGACTTTTGCATTTGGGTGCTCGAGATACTTAAGGAAAGTGTGGTCTATGCGTGTGTGTGTGTGTGTGTTGGTGTGGTGTTGAACTTTCACTGACAAACGACAACGAGTAGAGGATTGAATGCAGGCGCCCGAGCAGGATTCCTGCAGGATATATGAGGTGGACGATAGTTTTGTGTGAGACCTGTTTACTTGTTGGTTGATTTTTTAGTCCATACTCATCTGTGGCACACACACGACATTAACATTGTTGATTATGATTATGACTTGGAAACACTTACCCAGTGGTGAGATTCTAGCGTGGCTAGGGGTAGGAGGGGGAATACCTTTTTTTGTTTCGCCCGGCCCTGTGCCAGCACAAACGAGATATGTCCAAAGTACTTTAATAACCATATCTAACGCTTTGTGCTGGCATAATTCAGGTTCAATTCATTTTGTATCTTTTGGACTTGGCGATCATTTTATGCTTTTGTTAAAACGCCTTTTGGTGCGGGTATCGTGGGCCTTATTTTACCATCTTTGTGCGTGAATTGTTTACAAAAAACGTCTGCCCAGTATTAATTTGTATATATGTATATGGTCAACTTCCATATATATATATATTTTCAAATCTAAGTCCTTATCTAAGTGCAAATACCTTTATCCAACATGAACTCAGCCCTGGGCAGAAACAACGACGATGTGGCCAAGAACATGCTTAACATTTCAATTGCAGATAAAGGCATTTTTGTGGTTTGCTTTCATTTTACGTTAGTTTAGTCAGTGTTTTACAAAAAAAAAAGAATATTTTTTTTTCATCATAATTCATTTTCCATTGTTAAAGAGGCTCAATTTTCCTGCTGTTTTACGTGTTGTTTAAGTATTTGTGTTAGTGTGTTTGTGTGTGTGTGTGGTCGTCACAAAGAATAATTGATTTTAACAACGAAACATTAATTAAATGCACTTAAATAATAATACCAACTTTTATCTGTTTAAATAATTCATAACAAAAAAAAGAAACAGAGGCAGGTTCGACGAGTCCCTGACATTTGCAATTTCCTAAAGAGACTCAATTGTATGTATATGAGAGGCACGACAAGGGTACGCGTTTTACTCTATGAACTAATTTATCAGATACATGCAGGCAGATATAGATTTTAGATGCGCAAAAGCAAAACAAGAATAAATCAAAATGGAAATCATTATAAAGATTAAAATGCATGATGTGCCAATCTTGAACTAAGCTTTTTGGGGGGATGATCTACTTCGGGTGGCAGCACACTATTATGTGATGCCAACCTTAGATATGCTTGGGTTTGGTTTAGTTTTAGGTAAGAGGGCTTGGGGACAAAAACTTTAACCAAATATTTAATTAAACCGAAATGTAAGTAAAACTTAACAAACATAAAAACTAAAACTAATTCGTATGTAAATATATACAAAAACATTTTTCTTTTGTTCAATTTGCAACTTGCACAACTACAACGAAAATGTACCAAAAATTATATTATATATTTCGCAAACAGGCATTTAATTTTTTTATATTCGAATTTTGTGGTATTCTAATTCCAAATTTCAAATGCAAATTGCTCAATGTTTTGTTGTTGTTGCCGAATAAGCCGAAATGTGGGTAAGCCGATAATTAAACCAAACAATAGTTGCGAAAAGCCAAAACTCATAAGAATAATTGGCCAAGGTAACAGTTATTGAACAGCATAAATACACTCAGAATTTGCATACATATATTTGAAAGCAAGTAGAATACAAGAAGGGGAAACTTGCTTTAAACTAAGCCCAGTCCTCTAGAGAAAATTTATACTCATTGTTTTGGCTACTTAGTAAACTAATTAGCTGGTTAAGTCACCAATGTTCTCATAGAACTTGTAGTTTTAGACAAGCAGTGGATTAAATTTTAAGGACAACCAACAGTTTATTGCCTGCACCTATGGCGTCGCAGAGTCGCGGTACTTTATTTAATTGCGTCTTGAAAGAGGGTCAAGGGCGCAACGCGACCTCAAATTAAGATCTTGGCTCCGATATATACACAGAGAGAAAACGTTCACGATTTTTTGTATCAAATGGTTATTTTGAGCATCCTTTATCGGAAATAAATATCAAAATGATATGATCGAAACCATATATTTTGGTGAAAATAATATCCCTTTGATATGAAAAAATTTATATTATTAAGGATAGGCCTGATATTTGATCTTTATTTTCTATGTATTCATCGTTGTACGGTTTGAAATTATAGAATTTCTCCCATACAAATTGCCATTTACTTACAAATTATGGTATTCGCCCCGAGTGAATTCGGTATATTTAAAAAAAAATACTCGATATTCTCAGGCAATAAAAGTGTCATCACGAATGTGATTTGCATTTAAAAAGTAGGCAAAAATCTTGCCTTAAGTCTACATTGGTCAAAAAAATTGTGTAATTAGTTTTCCGCTGACGCTTCAGGGGTGTATATGGCGATGTCAATGCGTACGGAATTGCTATCCAGACGGTCGGTCTATTTATTTTGCAAGGAATTCCAAAAAGCTCACGAGCGTTTGAAAGTGGCTCCTCTTATTAGAACAAAAACCATTCAGCTGTTTTTGTCAACGTTCATAATAACCTTTTGTCGACGGAAACGGCAAAGTCGTAAAGAAATGAAAATGTTTAAAAATTATGCCAATGGAAAGGTTTTAAATTATAAGGTTATAATCATCTTTCAGCCGCATGTGTGCGCGCGCCCTAATGCTATCAACTTGCCTTCTTTATCATCGATGGCACACTACACTGTTTTACAGTAAAAAGTATACCGAGCATCTTTAACTAATTCCTGCTTGTCCACCCATGATGAATTCGAGTTGGCAAGTCAAAGTCAAATCCTAGTTTCCCTTTCCAAGATATTGGCAAAAATACAATTTTCCGGCTTTTTACCTTTCTAGAATTTTTGTAGGCCACACTAAGCATTAATTGCCGATTTTATGAAGCCTCTAGGATAGTATACATATTAAAGGAACTGAGGAAAATCAAACCCTCGGTATAACTAATACCGATGGTGTCGAAATTGGCCTTCAAAGTCAAATTTTACTTTATATTTATAGATATTTTGCTACAAGCCATTGTTTTTGTTGGACATTTATTGAAACTATCTTATCATATAGATTAACGTATGCACTAATTATGGAAATTTTGTTGCATTTTTGTGAGGACTATAAGTAAAGTTAAATTTATGGGAGGACAACTAGATTCCCACCCCAAATTTTTATGGCAGCCTTAAAAATGAAATACTTAATACACTTGAAATACAATTATCGTAACAAAATATTTATTTCAATGCGCAATAAGAGATTCAGGGAATGGTAGGATAATGTTTGCCGTATGTTGAAGTATTTCCAAACAAAAATAACTGTCAGTAGATCTATCTTCTCTGCAAATCTCTGTTGACAGAACAAGGGTGCTTACCTCTTGGGCAGACCCAACCTGTACAGGAGAAAATTCATTTTTTAGCCAATATCTTGGAAACGGAAACTAAGATATGACTTTTATATGCCAACACTAGTTAAAGATGCTCGAGATACTCACAAATGGTTTTATTTTGTAGAACTGTGTTATTTGCAAAAATTTATTACTCTGGTTGCTGTAACCGAAGAGACGAGAATGGATTTGTTAATATTTTACGGATGCATTTTCTTAACATTCTGCATTCAGTCATTGATTTTTCTAAAATCACTTTCGACTATTAAAACCAGGGATGCAAACTGATCGGAAATCAGGTCTGGATATATTTAGTGGCTCACACAGTTTTCGAACTGCCGGTTCGGTTCATTTCATGGCTTTTGGTGGTTCACTCTTTTAAATTTCGAATTTTCTAAAGTGAATATGTGATTTTTCGCGCAGTTTCGAATTTGAATTCATAGAAAACATTGAAACACCTTTAAAATCCTTATATAATTGTACAAAAGTTTTAGAAATTAAATTCGAAAACAGTGAGCGCATAATTTAATTGGATTGTCTGCCACCAAGACATAAGCGGAAACGATATGTTGGATTGCTCCGTAATCGTAATTGGTTTGGATTAAGATAAGCAGACACTACCGAATATTGAGAATATCGTCCCGTAAAGGAAATGAGGCAATCACATCAAATTAATTAACAACTTGCAGTCTTATGACAGGCATATTAAGAGGTCGGTGGGTTTTAAAATGGTTAAGTTATCCTTAATGGATTCATAAATCCGGTATTGCTAAGGATTAATTCGGTTTATTTGTGGTCTCTTTTGTTGAGGGTCAAACAGTTAAGATTCCCAAGATTACAAGTATGATTGTCTAAAGTTAAGCTATTTATGTATTACAACTAGTCAGTAAACTGAAACGAACCGTTTTGCTTTGAGGTTTCAGATTCGGTTCTTAATATACAAAAGCACGCCGTTTCAGTTTGCGGTTTGGTTTAATCGGGTATGTTCCACATTTGGACGGTGATTTCCGTATAAACGTTTTTATTTCGCTTTGAAATCCTACAACTTTACATATGAAGTGACGAAAACATCTTCGGTCACTTGATATTGTTTAGAAACTTTGAGGGTTGGAAATCGTCTGCTGAAAGCCAAGCGGATTAAAATCGTCAAGTATTTACAATTTTCTTTCAACCTGATCTAGTAATCTCTGACCAATTTGGCACTTCACATATAAACTAAGACAGTTCTAATTCGAAATACATAAGTTCATACGGATATCGACGTCGATATGTGGAACACACCCCATTAGCTGGGATTAGGTGACGGTTTGGTTAGGCTCGGATCAAAACTGGTTTTTATAAAACGACTATTTAAATTTTTTGTAAGCAGGGTCGAGTCTCTGAATATAATTTTCTTAAAAATATGAAAATAAATAAACCCTTGTTTTCAGAAAACTATTTTCTCGGTTTCAAAAAAATTTTCCAAAATTAAAGAAGTTAATTTTTTACATTCCGTCATTAAAGAAATATGTTCTCTGGTTAAGACAAATTTGCATTATATTTAAAAAAAAATTTTCAAAATATTTGTAAATGTTTTTTTTTTTTAAATTTAGGGAGAAACACCTTATGCAAGAAATTGTAGCAAAATTCTGACTTAAAAGTTACATATGGGACTTTTATTGGTTTGAGTTAATATTTAGGAATCAAGCATAAGTAGGAATTTTAAAGTAAAGTAGATCTAATGAAAAAGCTGTTTTTTTTAATCTGCAGAAATTGGAAGCTAAGTTTAATTTAAAACTATCAATAAATAGTTTGTAAGATCAGAACCATATTCAACATTCCATTCTACATCCTTCTTTTGCTTTGATTAAGCCAAAGTGAATACATAATACTAATACTGAAGGAGTATTAAGTATTCTCAATCAGTTATTATTGAATATGATGCTTAACTATATACCTCAACTTCTTATGTTTAACTATTTCGTAATAAATCGAAAGTTTAAGCTGATGTCTTTAAAGCCTGAACATCATCTCCCCTTAGGTATACAATAAATTATGACTACTAGTATAAACTTTACTTTGGTTAGAGGACCGGGCAAAATATTTCAATAAAAAAATAGCAAACAATGTTTAATTTGTCGAAAAAACTAGTTTTCCTTCTTGATTTTAATTGTTTTTAATAGCAATAGTTTCTGAGTGCTGTTAGTTGCTTTGTGTTGGCCATCCCACCGTTCAGTTCAGTTAGTAACTAATATTAGTAAGTACTTAGCAACATTACACCTTCATCGTCAACAACAATCAAATCTTCATTATCACTATTGTTATCATCATCATCATCATCATTAGCATCACCGTATTCGTAATTGTTATCATCATTTAAAAACCATTTCAAGTGTTCGTGTAATTTTTAGCTTTTCGCCTCAGTGTTACCTTTTTCCTGTTTTCGTCGTTTACGTTTATTGCAAATTTTTACGGCACAAACCGATAAAATGATCGCAACAATAAAAAACAGGATGCCCCCAACGACTCCGGCCGTAATAGCTTTATGCTTGACACGTGCCGGCACGGGGAATTTCACCTCATCGCTGGACTCATAGGATTTCTCGGAGTTGGCCAGCACACGGAAATAGTAGGTTCGACCGCCAACCAAATTCTTCACCAAATACTGCGTCTCCTCGGGACGAATTTGGCCACGATTCAATGTCTTCCATTGTGCATCCGTGCGATATTTGATGGTGTAGAATTTCACGATATGTGCACGTTCCAGCGGCGATTGCCAGGTGATGAGAAACCCGTTGGATACCTCCGTGACGGACACATTACGTGGCGGTCCGGGCTTGGGACCTAAGAACGAGTGGAAGGGAATCAAGAATTAGTGGATGAAATGGCAATGGGTGTAAAGGGTCTCTGGTCTGTCCTGTTTAACTGAGTAACAAGTCGTTAGCATTATTTTTGATTTATTTGCATTTCATTTGATGCTTTTGTTTATTTACGCTTGGGATTGTGGACCCTTTTTTTACCTTCGTTTTGTCGTTTTTAGATTATTTTCATTTTGTTTCATTTTGTTGGTGCATTTCACTTAAAAGCTTTATGAAAATTCCATTTGACTTTTTCCTACATCTCTTTTGGTATTCATGAATGCAAGTGAAAAGTGTGGAGCTTGACTGGGGATTTATGTACGTAGAAAAAAAGGGGTTGGACACACAAACACACAAGCACACGCACACCCACGCACACATTTTAATTAGCATATACAATAGAAAAAGTTTTTAGCTTTATTTTTGGTATTTGAATATTTGTTTTTCCAATTACTTTTTGCACTCGCAGAAACAAAACAGAAAGAGTTTATGGCTCTAAGCTAGAAAAGTGTCGCAAAATGTTTTAGAACTATACAAGAAAAGTTTTTATTTTTTCTGGGATTTCGCCAACTATACAGTGAAAGTATTGTACCGTATTTACCCCGTCTTTTGACCTGTACCTGTAAAGCAGTTGAATTGGACTCCATTAAGTTGCGCGTGACGTAAGATCACGACCTATATTAGAAGAAAATGAGTTCCAACCAGCCTATATAAGAACCAACCTTTCTTAAATTACGTGTTATATGGGTCGCCAGATTCCAACATCTAAGTTTTCACTCCCAACTGCAAGCTACAAAATTAAATTGAAACATGACTGATACAATACAGGTGAAGCGCTACGCGTGACGCCGAACGATTCTCTACCAAAAACAACGAGGCTTTAACATACTTTTGAAAATATGAAACGAACTTTTCAAGAAATGAAATTTAGCACACATTCTGGTAAAAGGCCATATAAGGCCTTAATACAAGGAATCTTGCAGGCCCTCTGGGGGAACAGTTCATTTCGTAAGCTTACCAAGCGTTTGTTTCTGCTTTAGAAACCAATTACCGAAATCAAGAAAAATCTTCATAATTTTATATATAAGCTCTGCATCATCAATTTCAACTCAGGTTAACTGAATTCTGCGCTGGGTAACCCAAACCTGCAGCCAGGAATCTTCGACAGATTCCATGGAGATCGGACGATTGGAAAGCTGAAAATGCGTTTTCGTACTAAATATTTACATATGAATGCCGTTTTGAAACACGTGATCATGGCGACAGTTTTTTTTGGTATGCAACATCATCACATCGATTACCTTGAACAAAGTAAATCCTTATTTGGCGAATATTATTGGACTGCTACCCTATCACTCATTTTCTTCCTTGACTATATTCTACATTCAGGTGGGTCACAACATTGAGAAGCTTGGTGTGAATAACTGGAGCCAGCTCGCACGGTATCATGTTGTTCTCACCATTCCTTTCACTTCCTGCGTGCACAGAACCTGTGACTCCCATAGTTGGCCAGCGCCAAGCTTCTCTAACTAACCATAATATGAGATCCTCGCCTACCTCTATAGCATCATGCTAGGCTTAGAAGATATTTGAACTATGCAAGTATTGCCTGCACCAAAAAGTTTTAAACGATTATTTTAAGTTTGACGATATATTGTGAAAAATTGGTTACCAATTCATTTTTCATAGTATTATCCACCGCTAGCCACTACTTTTTTCCATATTTCTGGCAATTTTCGGATACCATCTCGAAAAAACGATGCGTCTTTGGATGCGATCTACGAAGCGATCCTGTTTTGGGGTTCTTCAAAAGAGCGAAATTTATTTTTTGCGCTAGAAGCATGTGTGCCTTAAGCTTCTTGCAGCATTCGATAGCCTTCAGTTGATTTTTTCATCAAATGAAAGCAGAAAAGTAAACTTTCTCGCTAATTGTGTTTGGTTGGCACAAAAGTTGACATATTCATGCCAACAAAATTACCAACTTTTCGAAGTGCAGCCCTGTTGCTTTGTAAATTATGATAAGATTATGTTCACTGATTCCAAAACTGGTTTCGGTTTAGCTTCATCAGCTCATTTTTTTTCATAATAAATCATCCCGTTATTGAACAAATATTTTAGCTATTTGAGCATAGAGTCAAATATCAGATCTAATTATGTTATTTTTATGGCATTTATATCAGTTTATTTGACAAAGTTACAGCCTGCTTAAGATGAAAATACTTATATCACTTTATGAAAATTTGTATGAGAACTGTTGAAATTCTACGTGATTCAACATAGAATTTATCATCTAAATATAAACATATAACAATTCATGCTGAATCAAGAAACCTCTTTACAGTTCCTATACAAATTTAGAGTGACAATCTAGTTTTCCTCCCATAAATTTAAATATATATTTTCGGCTTAAACAGGCTATAGCTCTGCCAAACAAGCTGATAAAAGTGAAAAAAAATTCTCATAGTTAGAGAATTTGTTGGTCTATATGCCGAGGTTGATCCAATAGAAATTCGATAACCACACTAGCTAAGAGGGTGCGTTTTATTTTGAAAGAATTCCCATAAACTGGAATTGTCCGACCTTAGGGTCTAATTTAGATACTTAGAGCATTGATATGTGCTCTGTCGCAAATAGCTCATAAATCGAGATATGGATGGCGTGCCAAAATTCAACATTCAACATTCAATTCCTATATCTTGGAAACAAGAGCTGATAAAACAAAACCAATGATGCAGTTTTGTTCAAAGCAATCCATATTAACATAATCAGATCGAAATAGGCGAGCACCAAAATCACATGGGCTGTGTAATGTACTAAAACCGTATGAACCTTTTAAAGAAACATAAGTTTTAAACAGAATTCGATTAGAATTAATAATAAGAAATGAAACAACTTTTTCGCCTATAAAGTAACGGATAGATGCGTACGTAGTGAGAAAAATTCAATTTGAAACTGATAAATTTTTTGTCGTTTCAGTCTGCTACTCACGTTAGACTGCCTATTCACACCGGCCGTAGATTCTGAAAAAAGGCCCGTTGTGATACCATATAACTCCTAAATTTTTTACTTTTAGACAGTAAAGGGAGGGTCTTCCCTTTTGAACCACTTAGAAAATAGCACAAACTTGAGTAGCAAAGCAAACTCTATTTCAGAGACGGCTGTAATGTTAGGTAGAAAATGCTGACCAAGGGTGGCGAATCGTCTCCTACTGAGCGCTGGACAGTGGCAGAGAAGATGCTGAACGCTTTCTTCTTTATGAACTGAGCAACAGCTTTTACAGTAGCCGTTATGGTTGATACCAAGTCTCGCGGCATTCCTGCCGATGAGACAGTGTCCTGTGAGAATTCCTACGAGTTGGGAGGCTTTCTGCCTGGCTAGACGTAAAAGCATTAAGGTTCTTTTGAAGTTAAGAGTGGGCCAAGTTAGCCTAGAGATTTCACAGGTGTGGATTGATCTCCATCGGTTTGTGGCCATATTGTAGGTAGTTTCCCTTATTTTTAATTTACATGTCGGAAAAGGCATCCCTATTGTGCTCCTATCCAGTAGGAGCTGGGCGGTAGTGCCAAGCGAGACTGTCGGCTATCTCGTTGCCTTTAATGTTGCTGTGTCCAGGCACCCACATAAGACGTATTTTAAAGTGCTGAGCCATCTCATTCAGAGATTTGCGGCACTCAGTAAGTGTTTTAGTGTTCACTGTTTGAAAAGATAAATAAATTTCCTTCTTGGATAGCTACAACCTCCGCCTGAAAGACGCTACAATGGTCAGGAAGACGAAAGGACATTTCTATACCTAGATCTGGACCGCCTCTCACCTGTCTTTCCAATTTTGAGCCATCACACTGTCCAAAGGGTACACAGTATATGACATGTATTGGACATTTATTTCGTTTTCGTGCAAGCAGAAACGAAAGGCAAGCATTAATAGCAGCGGGGCTAAGAAGAAAAGAAGAGACTTTGGGTCGATTTCTCTTCTTCCACATAGCTGCTATCCCAGCGGTGCAGAGCTCAACGTGTTCTGTCGAAAGTATGCATTACGCCTGTAGAAAAAGTAATGCATTACAATCGCTGCTTATCGTTAGAATGATGGTAATCGACAACAAACGTATAAAAGTATATCCTTCATACTGATGGCAAAGTAACGTAGGAGTAATTCATTTTGTAATGGCAATTTGCGCCGCTGGGATGTGTCAGATAAGCTTACAATTCACTCTGCTATTTGTAAGTTAATGAAATCGGCCCCATGAGAAAAATGGCATTTTGGACACAGATTTGGATCGAATGAAGCCTTGAAAAACCCTAGAATTTGGAAATAAAAAAAAAATTCAATTGAAAAATGGGACGAAGTATCCTTGAATTTGCAGCTCAATTCTTTTAATGATGCCAACAAAAACTATTCTCCATTGATTACAAAACACAAATAGGCTCATCGAAATTATCAGCTGAATTGCCCAATCGACATGCAAGTTAAACTGCAAAGATTGGGAACAGTTATCGTATAGCTTTTATTCTTGTCTTCCGACTCTGGGATTTCTAGGTGATTGCCCGATGCAATTAACTGGCGTTCCCTGCGGGCAGAATATTTTAATATTCGCTTGTTTGCCGCACATATGTAAATGTATGTAAATGGAAACTCCGCAAAATATGTCATGTTAATGCCCCCAAAAGCTATGCCAATTCTCCCCATGGCGCCACTTATAAAATTTTGAACAGACTGCGTACGCCCAGCGAGTGCTGCAAGCGATTTAGAATTTTTATTTTAAGTGCAAAGCAAACGCTCTCGCTCATTACATATGCATGTTTGTGTGTATGTTAATTAAAAATGCTTTTAAAGAGCTCTCCGGTGATTTGAAAGCGCATACTCGCCGCTTCTATCAAAAGTTGATTATGCAAAGGGACCCCGAAATGAGCAACCCTTTGGCATTAAAAAATATGCGCAGGCCGATTTGACATAACATAAACGAGACAAGTGACAAACATAAAAAAAAAAACAAAAACAAAAAAAAAAACAACAAGACAGAGGAGGCCTTAATGGCACGGGGGGTAGACGACTCGGTAAAAATGTCAAGGGTAGACAGCAAACACACAGAACCAGAGACAGAGACAGTTAAATAATATTTATGACTGCAGCAAGTGGGCGGGAGGGTCGGTTGGGGGTGAAGGGCTGAGAGGGGTCTGCAGTTCGCTTGTAAGCTGGAAAAAACACTGCGAAAAATATTTGTTTATATATTTGTTAAGATAGATAATTGCATACGAGTACCTTTCAATCTCAACTTGGGTGGCGAATAAACTAGCATGCCCCTCGAATCGGTATGAAAGTATATGTCAAAATAGGCTAAAAGGTCTGCAAATAAATCAGAAAACGTAACGAAAATTGGCAACACAAATCATAAAAACAAATGGAAATGAAGTGCAAAATTTGTGGAGAGAAAAGTAACAGAAAGTGCAAGAACCGAAGAAAAGTACAACTACTAACTACCGCCTTATGGATAGGTTCCCAGCCAGTACTCCTCCTCCTCCGCTTCCGCTCAACTGACCTCCAGTGAAAGCTAAAGGTCAGCCTCCTACACCTTGAGAAATCAAAGTACTCAAATCAAATAATCGATTAGTTTACCATATAAGAAGAAGAATGCTCGAGTAATGCACAAGAAGCAACGTACAACAATTATGACAGTGAAAATGCATTGAATATTCATAAGAAGTGTGTGCGGGCGGGCGGCGGAGCGGGGTGGGGTGTGTGTGTGGTTGTGTGCATGTGTGTGGGAGTGAGTGTGTTGAGCCTTGACATGAATTTCCTACCCTTGTTATTTTTGACTTTTACACGGTAAGCACTTTCATCGAGGTATATACAACAAGTTGATTAAGTCTTAATTCTTGCTTATTGGAGCGATTTACGGGCTTTTGATTACCCAGGTTCAGATGGTGGAACAGGAATGGACAACCTGAGTCCACAAAAAAATTTGCTGGAATATACAAATTACGTGCGTACCAAAGCTTACGTTTCAAAAAACTAAAGGACTCTACAGAGAATCGAATTGATATACCGTAACCATTATTACACACTAAAGAATCCAAAACCATTAACAACATTCTAAATCAATTCAGCAATTATCGGACTTAAATTAATCATTATGTAATTGCAGTCAAAGTTATGACATATACTTGCCGGAAACAGTCGAATGATATGAATGTATCATATAAATTCCCTAGGAAACGCAATTTCCGAAAAGAGGCAGCAGCAACAAACCAGCATTCGTTTTGGTAAGCATTACACTAGGCGACAACGTCCAGTTTAAAGAAGGGGTGATGGCGACTCAAGTTGATTTTCGAGTGCTGAACACGAATCTGTTTTGGGAAATTGTACATGACGTCTAGCTTAAAATTACTTAAGATGCCTATTTTGAGAATTTTTTGGAGCGTTTTGTGGGGAACTGAATTGGTGTGATTGAAATTTTTATTAAATCACTATATAGTACAACTACTTTGCTTTAAAAAAACTTATCCCAAACAATTCTACGATTTTTTTAAGCGAAGATATAGCATTTTGAATACATGTGCTGGATATGACACAATTGTCTACTGCCCAAAGTTATGCATTACAAAAACAGTGCAGAATTCTATTCATTTGTTTTATGTTCTAATGAAAATGTTCAAGAACATCCATTGCATTCTTATGGGCGGAACAAAATGTCATTGCGAACACATGAATCCAAAATAATATATCTTCGCTTAAAAAAAGAAGGAAGACCTGTTTTTCATGGTTTATTTTAAAGTTAACGATTGTTACTTTACAATAATATCAATGACACGTCCACAAAACGCGTCTAAAAAGGGTCGAAATAGGCATTTTAAGTAGTTCTAGACTTTATTTCGCAAATCAGAATCGTGTTCAGCACATGAAAATCATCTAAAATCACACGTACCCCTTCAAAAAGCTGAATAAAGTTTTGGGGACACACACACGTACAAAGGTCAGAGACAGCGTAGACAGTTTTTGCTCAATAGAGTCGCATTGGAGTTCCCAAACGATTATGGCATTGCAAGCATAAGGAAGCGGCTGCTGGCTGATGGTGGAACAGGCAAAGACCGCTGATGATTTGGCAGAGATGCCAATAAAACAGCTGTTCTGTCAACTAGTCTCCTTTGTGGTGTAGTGTGTTCCTGTTTTAGAGCTATATGCAAGCATAACGAAACCTCGAGGCGGCAAAAACTTGAATGTTTGATTATCATAAAGGTCGTAAAAACATGCACCTGAAAAAAGTTTAGTTTTGTTGCCTTGTGTTATCGTTCTTTCTTTACAGTACACATTGGCCGGTAATGCAAAAACTTTGGCATTGGTAAGACTAACTTATGCACTTAGAATCAGGAAAGCAAACGTCTCGGAAATAAGGATTGGTTTGTTCGAGTGGCTTACATACATTTTAAACCCACCAGTTCGGTTCATATCATGGTTTTCATAGTTTGCCGAACATGCCTGTTCCTAATTTCGAATTTCAGAACTTTTTATTTCAAATGGCTTCGATTTTTTATATAAATATAGTTTTTGTGAACCAACAAGATATGCAAGCTTCGCCAATATAATAAGATTTTGAAAACTGTTCGTATCAATTAGAATTCATAAGAGAATTGGCAAAAGCAAAATGCCAAAATAAAGCGATTCTCTGTAAATAAAGGGGCGTTGACTCTGGCGCAAGTGAAAAGCTCTTTTGGTTGGTTATTTAATTAAGCAGTGCTATCTAGTGTGCATACAAAACTGCTCAGCGGCAGCGATGTCGACACACCGACTCTGAGCACTTTCGTATTCAGCATTGCAATTCGTAAGCAGAATTCACTCGCTTTTTGTGTGTTGTTTTGCATTGCACTAATTTAATTTTCCTATTTTACTTAAGTTCGATATTTTCAAACCGCAAATATTTGATTTAACACCATTTCGACTATTTCAAGCACATTTCGGATTAATTTTTGATATTTTAGACTTTACTATTAGACATAAAAAGTCGTAAAGTTTCAAACTTTGAAGGGCATTAATAATGATAAATTTTGAGTGTATAAACGTAATATATAATTATTATGAAGTAAATAAATAAATAAAATGTACTTTAAATGTCAATCTATTGAGGTCTTAATCCACAATGGGCACTCTTGAAATTGAATATATCAAGCTTTTGATTGAAGAATGAGCAATCTTGGGTTGGAGTATGTTTAACACTTGATTCAAGAAACATTTCCTGATTTGAGAATTTTTCGTACTTAGATCAAGTTATGAAACTCTTGTATGTATCAAGATATTCGCTCTTGAATCAAGAATTTAAAATCTTACCGTACCTCTGACATCGAACATTCTTGATCCAAGTATGAAATTCTGTATTTTTTCTCTGAGTGCAGAGGTGCATATTTAAGAGTAACTAACACTTCTTGCAACAACTTGCTCCTTTTAGAGAAAATCGGCTTTGTTACAGCTGAACTCGTGCTTAAGCTTAAAATATTACATGATAGAATGAAAAACAAGTAAGAGTGCTGCAGTCGTGGTACTCGAATACCACCCTGTACCAAGTAATGTGGTTTTTGCTCGCATCTTATTGTGATTTTCAGAATTCAAACTCAGAGTTCAACATTAAAAATTGAGGCTCTGACAGTTTTCCGCGGTTAAAAGAAGGTGGAGGAAGAATTTTCCAAATCTAAACCAAACAAGATCTGGGTACGGTATACACCTACATACATGCAAAAATTGGTGGCTCCATCTCATATAGTCTCTAACATCGACGCATTCATAAAGACAGACAGACAGAATTTCAGCATCAATAGCGTAAAAACCAACAAAGTTGGTGCAAATAGGCGAGATCGGTTATGACAGCTATATGAAATAGTGTGCCGAAGCGAACCATATTCGTTAAGTCGCTAAAGGAGCTTAAAATACTTGCTCAAACCGAATTTCAGTTCAATAGTGTAAAAACCATCGGCTATATCTCAACTAAATGAAATAATGGTCCAAATCGAACTACTTGATTCTGTACCGATTTTGTAAGTCGTATTATGAGCTAAAAGTACGAGTACAAACCAAATTTCAGCTCAGTAGGATAAGAAAAAACCAAGTTGGAGCAAATCTGGCAGATCGGTTATATGGCAGCTATATAAAATATTGGTCTAAGTTAAGTGAATCTTTGAAACTCGTCTTTGGGGTCCAAAATATACGTAAAACCCAAACTTGGGGACGGACAGAGGGAAAGACGGACATGGCTCAACTCGGATGTTGATGCTAATGAAGAATATATATTAATAATATGATGGGAAATGTTTCCTTCTGCCTGCTACATACATTAGCACGCCTTTAGTATACCCTTTTTATACCCTTGTAGGGGGTATATTAAAATTGTCCAGATGTTTGTAACGCATAGAAGGAAGCATCTCCGACCGCACAAACTATATATATTCTTGGTCAGCATGACGAGCTGAGTTGATATAGCCATGTCCGTCCGTCTGTCCTTCAGTCCGACCGTCTGTTTCTATGCTATCTCCTCCGTCAGTTTAAAAGCTATCTTAACCAAACTTTGCACGAAGCCTTTTGGTACAAATACGCTGCACATTTATCGAAACCGGCCGGATCAGATGACTATAGCATATCGCTGCCATAGGAACGATCGGTCGAAAAACTAGTTTTAGTGAGAAAACCTTTGTTTTCAATGCAAACGCACCCAAACCGTATTTATCAGTTTTCTATGCTTTGACATAATTCCACCAAGTTTGATGATAATCGGACAACTATATGGTATAGCTGCCATACAAAAGTTAGTTTTGAAAAAAAAGTCTTAGTAGGAAAAACTTTTTTGTTTTCAATGCTATCGCTCTCAAACTTGTTACTGATCAATATTACATGCTACCACATAATTCTGCTAACTTTGATCCAAAACGGCTGACTATAGTATATAGCTGTCATAGGAACGATTGTTCGAAAAAGTAGTGCTAGTGAGAAAAACTTATTAGTTTTCAAAGCTAGCGTCTTTAAGCTTTCCAGTTAAGCATATTTTCTGCTTTAGCACAATTTTGACGATTTTTATATCAAGTAGCTGCCATATAAACAGCTGGTGCCATCTATTGGCGAACTTGGGAAATCAGTCAAACAACATTGTTCAAAGTGAAAATGAAATTGTTCTATGAAAATCATTTAAAACAATTATTTCTATACAGTTTACGAGCTGCAAGGGTATATAAATTTCGGTTGAGCCGGAGTAAGCTTTGCTCTATCTTTACTCCACGAGTAAACGGTATACAAAAGCGAAGGCTTAACAGTTTAGTAGCATTTTCATTAAGTTTTTTTGTTGGGAAAGGTTATTAAACGAAATGCTGCAAATGATTTGCTTTTAAGGCAATTGAAAAAAACATAAATAAGTATTAAACAAGTGCGAGAGCTCGAAGCAATACCCAGACTATAGTTGATGGATCTCTTATATCTCCATTTATATTTTTTCTATCTCAAGCGTACATCCTGGTCGATCCCAATTGTTTGCTCATATTTCGTAAATGTTTTTCGGTTGCATGTCAAAACGTTAAATTTGCAACTGTTTCAAGTGCTACGTGTTGTACGTCGTGTGTATGATGCGATGCCGTGTGGCTGCCTGCATTATGGCTGTTGCTGTTGCTGTTGTTGTTGGTGCGTGTTATTAATTTTCAAGCGCGTCGTGGCGCCGTGATACAAGGATACGGCATATGCCAGGCCACGTCACACACATTCCTTGACATAAACAAATGCGGCACGCACGCACACACACACACACACACACACACACACAAACAAAATGGTTTACCGTTGATGTTTTATGCACGATTTAAAGAAAAATATTAAAAAATAAAAGCCAAAAAAAATAAAAATTTCTGTTTGTTGTTGTTGTTGTTGTTTGTGGCTGTGCAACGCACTGTTCAGCTGTTGTTGTTGTTGCGCTGCTGTGAATGAAATGAGGTGGGTGGTGGGTTGTGGGGTGGTTAGGTGTTTCGTTACAAGCGCCAAAATGGTACACACGTACACGAAATCCAGGGTTGCATTACACAACACAAAACACATTTTGCTGCCAGAGTTGTTGCTGTTGTCGTTGTTGTTATTTGTTACCGTTGCCGCTGCTTTTGTTGTTGTTGTTGTTTTTTAGCATACGCGTGCGCCAAAACACGTACATGCACGCACGCACACACACACACAAACACACACTCGCATACACTTACATAAATACACTAAATGCTGCTGTACAGGGCAAGGGGATGGGGGTATTTGGGTTTATAGTATGTACAGAAAGAGACAGAGCTAGGTGCAAGGAGGAGTATAAAATTAACTATTATCGCCAAGCGGTTGGAAAAACACGCGGCCAGGCATTCAAATTGCCGCACCTACACAAATACCCGCCTGGGGGAGGGGGGGCCGAGGGTAATATGCTTGTTGTTGTTACTGTTGCTGTTGGGGCGTGGGCGTTGTCATATCGACCGCTTAACACACGAAACACACACAGAGAGCAGAGCACTTGGTGCTCCTCGACGCTTGTAAAAACAGTTCAATTAATTTAAATAATTAAATGTGGGACAAAACTGTTTTAATTACTAAGCTGCTACACATTTTGAAAATGAAACCGTGGAGCAGCTACATAGAAGTGAAATGTAACATTTACAAGCGGAGACACACTCACACATGCAAAATGCGATGTGAATTTGGGGTGGTGTTGTGCCCTCTCCCTGTTCTACATTGTATAATTGGTTGGAATATTTAAATGTTGCCTTTTCTGTCGTTGGTTTCTTTCCTGGGAATTAATATTGCATTTTTGTTGAATATTTGTGGTCGTGCAGTGGAGAGGAATTTCAATGTGTGGTGACCCCGACATGGGTAGCGGATTTTGCCATGAAACAAGGCCTTAGTTTGACAGCTGATGCCGAAAATGTTGAAGATTTTTATCGAAAATCTAGTAAGATTGTTTCAGCTCAGAGGGAAGTAGATTGGGTTTGTCTAACTGTGGTGACCCCGACGTATGTGAGGGGCTTTGCAATGCTCAGAGAGAAGTAGCTTGGCTTTGTATACGTGTGGTGACCCCGACGTGGGTAAGGGGTTTGGCCATGAAACAAGGCTTAAATTATGACAGCGGGTAAATATTTGTTGATTTTGAGATTTTGATCGAAAACCTAGTAAGATTGTTCCACCTCAGTATGAAGTAGCTTGACTTTATATACCTTTGGTGACCCCGACATGAGTGAGAGATTTTGCAATTAAATAAGGATTAAGTTTGACAGCCAATGGCGAACATTTTTGTTGATTTTAAGATTTTCATTGAAAATATAGTAAGATTTTTTCAGCTCAGAGAGAAGTGGCTTGACTTTATATACGTGTGGTGACCCCGACTTGGGTAAGGGATTTTGTAAATAAGGACAGTTTAAGTTTGACAGCTACTGGCGAACATATTGGTTAATTTTACAATTTTTATCTCAAATCTAGTAGGATTTTGTCAGTTCCGAGAGAAATAGCTTGACTTTATATGCATGTGGTGACCCCGAAGTGAGTATGGGGTTTTATAATTAAAGACAGCTTAAGTTTGACAGCTAATGGCGAACATATTTGTTAATTTTATGATTTTGATAGAAAATCTATTAGAATTTTGGCAGCTCAGAGAGAAATAGCTTGACTCAATGTGTATGTGGAGACCCCGAACTGAGTATGGGGGCTTGTAATTAAAGAAGGCTTAAGTTTGACAGCTAAAATCTTTATCTTAAGATTTTTTTCTTTTTAAATCTAGTAGGACTAGCATAACTAAATGAGGGAAAGTCTGAAAGCTGATGGACTTAGCACCAACATATTTTGCCAAATTTTTTTTTAATATTACATTTAGTTTTTTACTTTTTCAGAAATCAATACAGCTCGAACTAAGTGCCTTGCACGACTTTACAACCAAATCTTAGAATGTTACTACGAATGGATTGGTTGGATATTCTTTTGCGAAATTGCTCTTTTGAATATTTTTGGATATTAAGTTTAAGTGAAAAGAGTCTTTGTATATGAAATAAGTTATTGGAAGAGCTTTTTCTAAGCATATTGGAAATATTTTTGATTTCAACAAGACCTCTAAACTTCGCAACTTATCATAGATCACACTCAAACCCAATCCTCTTATACAAAGAGCCTGTACCACGGTGGAATTAGAAATTTAAACCTATGCCGCAAGATCTCTGCACAAAAAAGAAAAAGGAACTCTAAAATGCTTGCAAAACTAGAATAGAATGTCCATCACTGAACAATTCGAGTTTACAGTGTTGCACTTTTAGTCCACGAGTAAGAGGCTGTGACTTGTCTTATCTAAAGCCCAATTGTTGTTCTGTTATGGTTTACCTCCAATTAACCCGCAGAAGACATTTGTGAAACATGAATAAAACTCCATACTTTCTGAAAGAACAAAAAAATTCGGGATCGAGCTTCCCTCAACGGAATATGTGCTCACTGTTAAGTGGCTGTGGTTGAACACACAGCACTGATCGAGCTGCCTGCAACCTAATAACAGGCCCATGTCAGTCAATCGGTCATAAAATGTGTGTTTTTCAAAGACCAAACTGAAAGGTGGCGTGCGCTAGAACTAAGCATAAGCAGAGACAGAGAGAGAGTCAGTGTGAGAGAGAACGAGAGAGCGCATATAGTTTGTCGCAATACATTCATATTGTTAGCCGAACATTACACACCGATGCATACATACGAAGAAGACCTTTTGAATGCGTGAATTTTGCCAAAAGGGCCCAGCAAGACCGGGGTTTCTCTTCTCTCACAATCAATCAGAAGCCGTGTCCGTTGTTAAAGGTTGTTTTGGTACCTATATTCAATGTGCCGGGCGAAAAGTGATCATTTTTTGACAAAGGCAAACATGGGAACAATTTTTGCGACCTCTGGTTCTTATATAAAATCCGGTTCGTTGAGAAAACGAATTGGAATCCAAGTTTTCTAAAAAAAATTTTCCATTCAAAATGTTTTCCTTTTTCGCTCTTGGGTATAAGAGGGAACTTAATCCTCTCGCCAGCTGAAGTTTAAGGGACTCTCTACTTATACGGTTTTTACACCTCAGCTGAGTACTTTTTACTTTTAAGCAACCCAGATAGTCCGTTCAATAAAATTTAGAATTAACAACAATAACAACGCATATATTCACCATTCAAAGAAAAGAAGTAGATAAAATGGTGACCCCGACGTTTGACTATGCAAAAATACAAAGCAAAGAGGAATGTTTTCTGGGAAAGGTTGGGAAGAAAAAAGGTTTTTGTAGGTACACATTTTTTCATTTATATCATAGATGATTATTTGGTTGGTCAGTTGCATAGGTCTCTGGTCTGTCTATATACAACTAACTACATCTAAGGTTGATTTTGGTTTTTTTTTTTTCCTTACCAGCTTCGTCTGGCATTAGCTGAAAGAAGTGATCAGGCGGTTGTGTTGCAGCCTTGACATTACGTGGCGCTGCCGGAGCGTCTTCTAATTGAATTTGAATTTTTGCCAGCCATTCCAGAAAAATTCGAAATTCAATGCGCGTTTTTTTTTTAAATTTTTTTTTTTTTTTTTTGCATGATTAGTATGAGAAAAGTTAGAGAGAGATACGAGTATCGATGGAGTTTGGTGAGCGTAAAAAGAGAAGAAAAAACGAGAGAGAAAAAACAAGAGAGCGTTATGTTAGAGCCAATCCAATTTGTAAGAGATCTCCCATCTCTCTGGGTGCAAAGATTTCAACTCATGAGAAGGTGCCATTAAGAAAACAAAACCCAAAAACAAAATCAATCAAAGCCAAGCAAAATAGCGAAACAATTGGTATTCAAGACACTTACCCAGAGTGCGTACGGTCATTACTTTGCTCATCATGCCATCGCCCAAAACATTGCGTCCCACCACCTGAAACTCGTAGGTGGTGCCCGACGCCAGTCCATTGATGGTGACCTGAGTACTGCCCGAGGGCGTCACCGAGATGGTTTGCCAGTCATTGACGCCAGCCTCACGATACCAGATGGTATAGTCCTGCTTGTACTCCGATCCACCGCTATAGCCAGGCAACCACTGCAGAGTGATGGAAGATTCGGTGGCCTTGCCGGTGATATTGTAAGGTGCATGCGGCTGAGTTCCTTCGATAACCAGCTGGGTGACAGCCATCAGAGTGGCCACCTCATTTGAGACCACGCACTGATAATAGCCAAAGTCTTCGCGTCGTAGGTTTTCGATCGTTATATTGCCGCCGTTGATCTTCACGCGACTACGCTGCGAGTCCGATAGCTGTTCCCCCTCCTGACGCTGCCATTTGATGGTCGGACGTTCTGTGCCCTCGGCTTCCACAGCATCGCAGTGCATTTCCACGCTGTCACCCACTTTGCGCTGATACAGCGTCTCCGGTTCGACGGTAAATGCGGGTGGCTTACGTACGAGTACTTCCATTACCAAGGAACCACCCTGTGTGCCCTGAGCATTGTAGGGCGTACAGGTATAGCGTCCCTGGTGATCCTCATTTACACGGGTAAACAGTAGCGAACCATTGGCCATCACCACTATGTCTTTCATTTGGTATGGCTCCATTAAACGCTTATCCTTGGTCCAGGTAACGTACTGCAACTGGGGATTTGATTTGATGTAGCACTGAACAATGCCGGCCAGACGGAAGGGCAGATACTGCACTGTGGGTGTAAAGGTGACTTTTGCGGGATCTGTGACGGAAGGAGTTAGTAGGGGTTAGGGTGGCTCGCCAAGGAACACTCACATTCTACACTTAGATAGGCCGAGGCACTCTGGGGATCGCCTATGCCGTTGGTTACCTCGCACAAGTATTGCCCCGAATCGTCTGCACTGATGGGATTGATGATAAGCGAACCATCTTTGCGTATGGTCACGCGCGTCTCCAGAGAAGCCACCTCGCGCACGGGTGAGCCTTCGCGGAACCAGCGCACGGTGACATTGCCCGGCATGGCCTTAGCCTCGCATGAGAATATTACCTTTTCGCCCTCCAGTTTCGTTTGATTGGTGGGCGGCACCTGGCGGACGGGAGGGTGGAGAGAGTAATCGAATGAGTAACGAGTTAAGCCAAGAGTAGGGCAAAGACTTATGATTGCTGACTGCTGACGGTTGACTAATACAAATCATGATCCCACCCAGTTGAATAATTGAAGTCTGATCCCACCCAATCCCTGAGAGATTTCTCTGCAGCATGACAGGTTTGACGCTGACGGTTGACTAATTCAAATCAGGAGCACTGATCCCACCCACCCCTTAGGGGAGTTTGGCTGTCACAACTATGAAATGATGTTCCACCCTTTCGGCTCTTCGACTGCCATTGACAACTTGTCAGTCAAATGTGTCAGTAGCCGTTCCTTTTTTGGTAATTGCATGAGTGCATTTCGTCCGCTTCGGTTTTGGGTTTATTTAATGGGCACAAATTTGCTTTTAGGCAATTTGCCTGCAGCTTGATGTGGGTTGACTTGGAGCAAGGAGGCGGGCCTGTGCATGAAAATTGAAAATTTAAGCAGAGACTTTAAACTTGCTCCTTTGCGCACTCTTCCGGTTCGTTTCCGGTGCTACTCACCAGCTAACTGTAAATAACCGAAATGCAAATGCATTAGCTAGCGGCCACAAAACTATGCTTGCTTTCGCGCAGCAAATGACGAACAGTGGGGTAATTGCGGCTAATTTTACGGGTTGTTTGCTCGGTTTTACCTTTAGTATATATAGCGTGTGTTATCCTTGGGCACTAAACTGGAAACTGGGACAAGATAATCAACTCTATTGGAGTTAAGAACGGCAGGAATTTGACTCTATCAGGAAAAAATCTCCCATTTACGCAGCTACGTAAAAGATACCAAAAGTTGCTCTACTGTTATTAGAAAAAAGTTTAATATTTGAGCACATTCTTACACAGAAACTTTTCAAGAAGGCAAAGTCTTCAAATATAAAAGGTTGCTTTTGAGAAAACTGGTTTACCCATGGAATAATACTTTCCTTCTTGCATGAAAAGTGTGAAGTCGAGCTTCTCCCATTCTCTTGGCTTCAGCGCTGTTTAGCACAAGAGACAGGTCAATGCAGAATCCGATCGGCAAAGTATGACATGCATTTTCATGTCCATGTCAATAGCTGGTGAAGGCGATTGATTCCGTAACATTTTTGTTTTAACGTTTAATTAGATGTTTCGAAGTAAAAGTCGCAACACTCAACCACTTCGCCATAACCGCCCTCGTTTTACTAAAGTAATTCTCTATTAATTTCCCAATCTCTACCAATTGAAAGAAAGACTGAAACCATGGTACGGCAGGGCTTTCCAACAATATAAAAATCCTCGCCTTAATATTTATATTTGTTTTATTTATTTTGTTTTTAAATTTTCTGTCACCTTGTGTAAATTTGGCAACTTTATTATTATAACCAAAAAAAAATAAAAAAAATAAAAAAATTACTCATTTAAGCCTGCTTTCGTTGCTTAGTATGGTAAGGTCAGATGGCTGTCTTTACTCAGAACCCAAATCGACTTGGTTCTCTTGAGCCGGACCAACCCACCTAGCATTTGGATGATCATTTTAACAAGAATCACCTTGGTGAGTCTTTTTCGAGCCCTTTTGATGTTTAAAAAGAGATTAGTTTAATGTGCGATTTAAAGAAGACACGAGAATAGTTCATGCATTTGCTCAAAGTGTGATTCATTAAAAAATGACTAGAAAAAGACTCGGAAATGACTCGAAAATGAATCGAAACTGTTCAGAAGAATGGGGTATAAACGACCCTTCATGTAGAGTCGCGGCTATTGTACCATTTCATCAGAAAAAGAGCGCATATATGATTAATTTAATCAGACTGAAGACTCGAAAAAGACTCGAATATGGTCCGAAATTGCATAAAATGCTGGCCCGGAAGAACCGACTTTTGTAAACATGAGTGTCGATGGCACTGATAAGAAAGTGTAGCGGCTTACATTGATAAAATATCCAGATATTTAAAATGATTTATTTAATATTTGATTTGAGGACCTCCAGTTTGTGAGTTACTTAACTTTTTTTGTGGTGTCTGGGTGAAGATTCTGGTTCAACCCTGGGTTCGGCTAATATTTTACCTAATTTAAATATAGACGACCCTGTTCTGAATGTCGCTTCAGTTTTTATTTAAACATTTGAATTTTCCATTTAAATATTAAAAATTTATATGGAAGGTGGCAAGGAAATCTGTCAGGGTCCGAAAATAACAGCTATGATATTAAATTTTAACCAAGTAAGTTAAAAAACGAGAAGGCCAAGCTAACTTCGTCTGCGCCGAAGTTTTTATACCCTTGCAAATGCTGTTTTTGAAATGTCAGAGTTTAAGAACGCTTACATAAAAATCTAAAAAAAATTTAACTAAAACCCATTTTCCAATTTCGCGAATCCTTTTGAAAACATATCAAATTAACAATCGCGGAGTTTAAGAAAGATGAAATTTAAAACAGAAAAGTTTTTTCTCACTAAGACTCATTTTCCGACCGATCGGTCCTATGGCAACCATAAGGTATAGTCACCCGATGTCGATTAACTTTTTCAAATTAGTTTGAAAGCGTTTAATATTATGAATCACCGACTTTAAGAACGATTTACTTGAAAACAAAAAATTTTTTTCACTAAGACCCATTTTCCGACCGATCGGTCCTATGGCAGCTATAAGATATAGTCATCCGATTTTGACCAAAATTTGCAAATCTGTTTGAAAGCATATAATATTAATTATGGCCGAGTTTTATGACGCTAGCATTGAAAACCAAAAAGTTTTTCTCACTAAGACCCATTTTTTGACCGATGGTTCCTATGGCAGCTATAAGATATAGTTATCCGATCCGGTCGGTTTCGACATATTAGCAGCGTGCAGTAAAAAGAAGACTCTGTGCAAAATTTCAGCTCGATAGCTTTAAAACTGAGAGACTAGTTTGCGTAGAAACAGACGGACAGACGGACAGACAGACAGACGGACAGACAGACAGACAGACGGACGGACAAAGCTCAATCGATTCAGCTCGTCGCCCTGATCAAGAATATATATAGTTTATGGGGTCGGAAATGAATATTTCCATGCGTTGCAAACTTCTGGGCAAAATTATAATACCCTTTGCAAGGGTATAATAATATTAACAAAAAATTTGTTCGTTGTAAGTTATGAAATAACTGTTAAGTTCCAATTTTTACTTTTAAACTTAAAACAGTTACGGTCTGACATTGGGCTGTCGGCTTAAGCAATTCCCATTTTAATTAAACATGATCTAATAACCATAGATCTGATTGTCACCTTATTAATTTAGAGTTCAATGTACAAACATTTCTAAGAAAACCGAACCGGAATTCAGAACAGGGCCATGTATCAACTAACTTGTTAAATATATAAAAAAAAAAATGCTCCGAATTTATTCATATTTGAAGACGTCTGTTCTGGGACTTAAGGGGTTAGGGCTTCTTGAAATTTAAAAAAAAAATATTTTTTTGTTTTTCTGCATTTTCATAATAATGTACATCTAAGTACACACTAGAGCCTTGTATAAGTGGAGGCTTAGTGCCCTTTCAAGACATTGCCAAGTATGGTGTGAATTAGTCTAGCAAAACAGAAACGATTGGCGAGTATTTATAGCAGCGGCCGAGACCGCTAAGCGATTTAGATATTTATATCGGGCTAAAGAAGAAGAATGCTTCATATAGAAGAAGATGTGGGTTTTTATTGGTTTCCCACCAGTTTGGCGCATCTTCAATAAATCTGCTCTAACAGTTTGTATATATACATGCATTATGCAACCATTTTACTATTATTAATCAGTTTTCGGACTATTTTAAAACAAAATAACAAGTATCCGGAGTGCGTTGCTACACCCCCACTAGTGTTTTAAACACAAAACTAAAAAGTTCAGCTTACTTTACAATTACCGTCTATCAACTCTTCATGATACCCGTCTTCATGACAAGCTAAACTCATCAAATTATAAAATTTGGCATATTTTTGCAATTTTTTGCACCGATTGGCCTATCACCTCCTATTTACCCGTCGATAATTGCCAACTAATAAATGCTTCAGGATAATCTCAACTCATGAAAAATTGGAAAATTTTCGCGAATTTTCGCTATTTTGTTTGGACCGATTGACTTTCAATTCCCATTTACCCTTTTACAATTGATATTTATCCAATCTTCCTAATTTTGTAAACTTATATGATAAATTTTCAAATTTCGCGGTCTTTGGAGTTCAGGTTCAGCAATTTTCTTACATATGGTTCGGTCTAAGCTTCGATTTGGTTCAAATCGGATTGGTTCAAAGACGGATTGTAGCATTTAATAAAATTGTATCTTAATAAGGATTCAACTGTAGGAATCGTTTTTTCAACGATCATTTTTTGAACAACGACTTAAGCTAAAAACTTCGATTCAATGTTGTTAAAACCGATTCTCGAACCGATCCTTGAGTTTTCGGATCGTTTATTTAGGGTTTCAAGATTTGCAGCCTTGGAAATACCAAGGTTCAGCAGGATCTAGATGGAGCGGTTGAAGCATAGCCCCAAGAACCAAGTTCTCTACAAAATTTCACAAGCGGTTGATCTTTATATTTCCATTTGCCCCAGCACATTTCTAAGTTTATTTTTTGTACACCCTTCCATGGTCCCAGAAAAGTGAACGAGTTAGAGAAAATATGACAAAAAATGCAGTTTGATTTGAGTCAAAAACCAATATTTTCCATCAAATTAACTCTTTATTATTTGTACCCAAAAACAGTACTGCCTTACCCCACTGTTCCTACGGATGAGCGAAGAAACTCTAGGAAAACAAAAATGTATGTATATGAGAGCATGCTTTGTATGCACACGTAGTAAATAGTCGTCGGGATTCGTTGGGTGAGACCAGGCGAATGACCATGTCAAGTGTGTGTGCTGCTGCTGTTCGTTGGTTATTGTATAGCCTAGCTGCCTGCCTGCCTGCAGGCTAAATCCCCTCCTTTGCCTGGTCCTGGTCTTTGCATGTTAAAGGCTTGCCCCAAAAAGTTGCACGCTTGTTACGATGTTTTTTTCGCTTTTTTTTGGCGAAAAGGTTAGATGACTGTTTTGAATACTTTTTTTTGGAGGGGGGGAGGTCGGGTGGTTTGGTCTGGTGATTTCTGAAGTAGCACACATTTCGAGTGATTAGTTTGTCGCTTGCTTTGAGTTGGTTGGTTAGTTAATGGAGAAGCATGTTAGGCGAAATTGCGAGTGGCGAGTGCTTTGGAAAACTTACTCTTATAGTAAATTTCTCACTGATGGCATTCTTTGGGGACTTGGCACCTGAAGCCGCTTTATCCTTCTGATATAAATGGGGGAAGGAAAACTATTAGTAAGCATTTAGAGCGCTAAGCCTAGCAACTAGTGTTGGGTGGAACTGCTTATTTCAGTGAATAAAGTCAGTTGCTCGCTATTTTATTGTTCAGTTGTTTACTTGTTCCTTTTTTGTACAGCAAAATCAACAACTGAGCAGCTCAATAACTGAACGAGTAAACAACTGAACAAAACGAAGCAAGTGAGTAATCAACTGAACAATATTAATTCACTTGTTCAGTTCATTAACGACCCATTCCAAATCCCGCCTTACTAAAGCCAATTGATATACCCCCCATTTTTGCATTTTCTTTCCTTTAGCTAACTGATTCCTCTATTAAATTTGTTGTTAATTTTTGTATTTTTTTGTTGGATATTTTTAGGTTTTGATTACCATGATTACAGCGCCGCCCGCAATTATAACACGGGCCGTATGGGAGACTTGTCCCTCACCATTGCGTGCAATGCAAGTGTATTCTCCAATATCCTCGTGCCGTATGGTAGAGATCCGTAGCTCGGTGCCGTCATTGAAGATGCCCACCGTGGGCGAGGGATCGACGGGATTGGCATCCTTGTACCAAAGTATTTCCGGTGTGGGCGTGCCATCTGCCTGGCAATTGAGTATAATTGAATCACCTGTCGAATGAGAAATGCAACGTGCAGGGGGAAGAGAAGAAGAGGGAAGAAATTAATAAGGCAATTGTTACGCTTTTCGGTTAGCTCCAGCCCCCCCACTTTCCCGCCTGCTGCTTCCGCTCAGCTGCCTTTGTCTGGCCTAGACAATGGGTAGCAGCTTTTGTTTGGTCTTCTTCTCTGATGATTTACAAGCTGCAGCGTGATGCATTTCCTTCACCCTTTGTCTCGGGCCTGGAGTGTGAAGAAGCTGCCTCTTGGTCCTTGATTAAGCGGCGGAAATTTGATTTGAGCCGATTGCCAAACATACAAAAGCTTATCGATTTTTGTTTCAGAAGATGACAAATGAGTAAGCATAAAACTTCGCAGTTCACTCCAAGGTGACAAACTCATTCGTTGGGCGCTGCAACAAATTGCCCAACCATTTGACACAGTCACAACCAAGCGAGAGCTGTGAGGCACGCTCCATTTACCACAAACTCTGCGGGTCCCAAAATATGAGACCCCATTTCCTTTTTGCTGATTTTCTTTTACACTTTTTTTTTGTTTTTGTACTCACCTAAATTAACATATATAATATCCTCTGGTGTAACACTAAAGCGCGGCGGTGCATGTACATCTAAGTGGAACCATGTACCGTTCTTGTGCTGCTTGGGATCACGGTTCAGGAAAACGACCTTGCACTCGTACCAGCCCTGATCCGATTCCCTGATGTTGGTCAAGTTGAGTGAGGCGGAGCCGAAGGGCGAGTCCTGCGATACGCGAGACACGCGTCCCTTGTAGCCCTCTTCGATGTGTTCCGGATAGCTTTCATACCAGATATATATGGGCAGATCGGAGCCCTGTTTTTATGAAAAACAACGAAAAGGTGTTTCATGTTGGTAACGGTTACTTTTGGTAATATTCGTTGGCCTCAAATGATGTACGCATCGACATATGATAAATTCACGCAATGTACAGACAGTTAGATGGAGTTTATATGTTTTAACTAAAGAATACAGTTTACGGTCGATGATGAGACGAGTATTTACATTAGGTACGAGTAGAGTGTTGGTGGGTGACTAGAACATGCAGAGCTGGACAATTTTGATGTTTAGTTCTAAAAAAAAACATGCAGGTGAGAAATGATCACAAACATGAAAAACTACTACGTAAATTATATTCAGCTTGAACGAATGGTGTACAACTAACTAGCTGAGTGGGGCCCTCTTGCCAAATACTTAAATAGGGTCGAATAGGGGATAAGCCGCAGACCAAGAAAATAAAGGTAACCGCCATCAATTACATCGAATTGGGGAAAGAAATAATCAGGAAACTTAACGCCATTACGATGGGTCTTGAGTCATTTTTGAAAAAGAGACTGATTATGCCGTCGTACCATAACCCACTCCGAACATCAACTCAGTACCAATAATTTGGTTTATTCACAAAGCCATCGAACTTGAATTTTATAAAGATCGGATGATTTTCAAACGTTTTTCATATTTGAATAGCAAACTATTTTGAACCTAATCTATAAAATACGATAAATATTTAAATGCCATTAGGTTCGCAGTGCTAAGTCAAAGTTTGTACATCCCTGTTGGTAGACTCTGCAAATAGACCCCATACGACGAATAGTTTTCTTAAAAAACTTCGATAGTGAATAAAATCTGCCTGCAAGTATAAAATTATGTCCCACACATGTCAAATCTCAGACGGACATGGCTATATCAACTCAACTCGTCATGCTGCTAAGGTCGGAGATGCTTCCTTCTATGCATTACAAACATCTCGACCATTTTAATATACCCTCTACAAAGGTATAATAAAAAATTCTTGGGAAAATAATTTCAGCATCAGTTGAACCATGCCACTCTATTACCTTTAAATCAGACTCTTCTAAAAACTCAGGCTTCACGTGTTTCGTTCAAAATGGTAAAAGCATTTATTTCAGAAATTGGATAAATTTTTTGTATCTGTTTAACATTTGGATATCTCCAAGTCGGTATTTGCTATGAACTTCAGCTAATATAGTAGCAATTATTTCATGTGTGTGGGAAAATCGCACATGTTTTCACTTTCGTAAAAAATTTGCCATTTAAAACCGGATTCCAGTACAGAATTGGTCTAAAAATTCCAAAACTTTGTGAAAGTGAATATGGGAGCACGGCTGATAGTCCTGCTGCCTCTTTTCTAGCATGAATCGTATAGTTTTTGAACACGGAATATTTACCGGACGTTCAGTTAAAGCCAAAAACAGGTCCCGGATACTTTTCTTTTCAATATAGCAGAGCGAAATAATGTAATCAGAGCGAAAAAAATCACGTACGAAAAGTACCTAGTAGCTTACCTATTGACAAGGTATATAAAAATTACGACCTAGGTAAGGTTAACGGTACTCGAATTTGAAAATACCGAGGTAAGGTAAAAGGTACACAAACTATGTATCTAGGTATGTACCTAGTTATTTGTACCTACACAGAAAAAAAGTAAGATCCATATCAATTTGATATGGGCTGGTTAGTTTGACATATTGTCAAATATCATTTTTTTCATATCATTATTAAACTATAAAGTTTCTTTTGAACCATAAATAATATCAATTTGTCAAATGATATTAGAAAAGGTCAAAAGGATATTTATTTAATTTTCGAAACTCTTACAAGGGGAAAGGTATGTATAGAAAATGAGAAAAAGGAAAGAGATAAATAGTGTTTCACATTGAAACTTCAAGCAATGTAAAGAAATATATAATATAAGGAGGCTCTCAGTAGGCGCAGCGTGCGCAGTGCGGTAAGATGCCATGCCAATGGGTAACCGTGCAATTGGTACCGAGTTCGATCCCTGGTCAATG
Source organism: Lordiphosa magnipectinata (assembly GCA_037044535.1). NCBI lineage: Eukaryota > Metazoa > Arthropoda > Insecta > Diptera > Drosophilidae > Lordiphosa > Lordiphosa magnipectinata. The sequence goes on from JBAMBO010003470.1 coordinate 51,551, forward strand.
CAAGGCGGGATTAAAAAGTTAAAAATTCGTTCTTTTTCTGTTTCTATAAAACAATAAAAATTTTCATTGCTTTATAATTACATTATAAAATATCAATTTGATCTGAAAAAATATTATTTTGAAATGATCGAAAATTTCACTTTGATATTTTCGGACAGGTCAATGTCAAGTGTGTCATATCGGCTTTTTATTGATATGAAAAAATATAATATTGAGCCCCAGTTTATATCATTATTTTTTTCTGTGTAGGTACTTCCAGACACTGGGGCCACTTGAACGTACTGCGCATTAAACGTCAACGTCCATCACCGTTTCTTGTTGCTGTTATTGCTTGAGATATATTTTGTGCATTTGTATTTGTCTTCACGAGGCCGTAAGCTCACTCTGGGCACCCCTGTTATAAACGATTGAATCTTTTGGCAACAGGGACTCGTAGTTACTCGTTGTCGAAGCAAATCAATTATATATTATTTATTTATTTATTTATTTATTTAGAGTTGACAAAAAAAGGCTGTCAACGCAAATTTAAACTACAACTATATATTACAAATCATATATAATTGGTAAGCTTTATGCAATTTTCTGAAATTGATAAAAGTGGAACCTTAAATTCAATGCTTTTAGAAACCGCTTCGAGCTTACGCCAGATTTGGTATACAAGTCTCTCAAATCTATGGAAGTATCAAAAAATTGTCCCTGAACTAATCGAAAAACTGAGCATGAGGTGTGGGACGGGCAGGAGGACAGCGGCTAAAACAACTAACAACTGTCAGAAATAAATTGAGTTGCGACTCACACATAACTGCTTTCTGTGCAAAATGAAAATCTACAAAACATCCACAACAAAAACTCATCACGTTAACGTGTAGAAATGCTGCTCTGCCGCATGGTAAACACACCAATACACTCACAAACACACATGCATAGATACGGTCACACATTTTCACTGTCAACACGGGCGGCAAGTTCCCTTTCCCCTCTAGGTTTTCATGCTCATCAACAGCACCCGCCCAGGCTACAGGCGATGCCAGGGACAATGTTGCCAACAATAAATCATGTGTATCTTCGTGCCTCTGTGTGTGTGTATGTGTGTGTGTGTGTTATTGTGAGATACATTTGAAATTCTAGCTTGTGCAGATAAAAAATGTGCATGTAGAATATTCGGTTCGGTTCTCTATTTTTTTGTTTTTTGTTTTGCAACAAAAATTGGGGTTAACCTGCAGTCAACCCATCCGTTCCCGCTCTCTGTTTGAATATGGCATACGAGTGTTTGGCAGGTCTTTGTTTATTTATTTCTAGGCAGGATGCAGTGTGGTGAGTCTTCTTTAGGCTGCACTATGGTCCAGAATTGTTCTTATTTTTTAAATTCTTTTATTATGAAATTCAAAACCAAAAATATAAACTAGGATTGAGAAAGTTCTTACAGTTCCTTTATACCAAATAGTTCGACCTCTGAACCATAGTGGCCGCTCCAGGCATAACCACTTGAAATCACATGAAAATAGGACGCAAGATTCAAATAATTGGAAGGAAATTCGCTTAGGGAAAGGCAGAAGGCGCCACATTAATCGATTTATTTCTGTAATTAGACAAGCGGAGGAGATGCGGGCATGGTGTGTGCTGTCTGTGCCGAGATTTACGAGCCTCTGCTTATTAAAACTTATAGACATTTTAATAATTTCCTGGGCTGATGTATGAAATAATTTGTTTTGGCAGGGCACCCAGGAGGGAAGCATCGAGAAACCATTTTTCCGCTTAATTTATTCCGTAGCAATTAATTTAGATGGCGCAAATGGGGCCCAGAAGTGTTTTCTGGCTTTAAGTGAGCAGCGATCTTATATAAATTAAAAGCTAAAGCCGATTTAAGCTGTTTAATTCGTCCCAAACTGAGAGTATGAGTGTGTGTGTGTTTTTTTTATCGCTGCAAAACATAAACTTGCAGTACTTATAACTTTTTTGTTTGGCATTAAAATTGTGCTTGTAAAACTTTTTTAAACTTGGCACAAAAAGCAGCGCAGCAGCAGCGGCGGCGACAGCAACCGGGGACGTTATCTAACACACACCCAACTTTGACTGCATTCCGTGACTTTGACGTCAACTGCCCTCAGCCTCATCCTCAGCCTCACTTTATTATCCTTGCGGTTTTTTCCAAGTTTTTGCTTGGCTTTCTGGCTTAGGCTTGCTTGAAATTATGGCAAGTAAGCTGTTTGAGGTTGAGGTTGCCCCAAGTTGGCTGTAGTAGTTGTTCGTTTGCTGGTTACCTCACCCGCCCCCACACAGAGATAACAAATACATATAACAACATGCAGCAAAAATAATTATTTTATTTATATTACAAAAATTGAAAAGGAAAAAGTGTGTTTGTGTTTTTGTGCTCTAAATTTTTGTGTATATTGTATGTATGAAAAATATTTGCATAATGGAATTCCATCTGCTTTCGGTTGCTCTAGTTATTTAATAAAATTGGAATTGGCTTGGTCTAATCTTAAAGGAATTTGCATTGGTGGTTTGGTTGGTTGGTTGGTTGGTGGGTGTGGTTAGTTGAGCAGTGATGAAGCACTAAAAGCGCATCAGAGTTGGCGGAAAATATGCTATAGTTAGACAATTGTCCTGATCTGGGTAATGCAAAGTAGCAAACAAATGTCTTATTCTGACTGACTGATTGATTTTACGCACAGTCTAAACTGTAACAGCTAGAAAGCTATAATTAGTACCACATTATACGCATACGATGCCATATTTATTCCCTATTAAACCTTTTTAATACTGAGTGGGGTCCTCGTTACTGAACCATTGTGTGGACCGAATAAATTTGAGTAGAACAGGGATCTCTAGCCCGTATGTCTCCGAGAGGTTGACCAAGTGACCTGAGCCTCCTTCTACTCAAGGCGGGGCAATGACAAAGAAGATGTGGTACCGATTCCTCCTCTTCTTTGTATCTGCAACTCCTGCAGAAGTCAAGGTAAGTGGCGCCTAGGCGTATAACCCAATAAGACAGTGACCCGTGAGGTTCCCCACCAGCAGTGATATGTGGTCCTTTCTGGACGTAAAAGTGTGTAAGTACGTTTTGGGTCGAATGTTGGCCACGTAAGCCTCACTACTGTACAGGAGAAAAGGTTTTTCCACCGATTCGTAGCGAGACGAAGTGTGAAGCTTATATGTTGCCATAGGCATCCCTGTCGTGCTCTTCTCTTAAAGGTACTTTTATGGTGGTACTTATGCTGGTCAGTTTGTCTGCAGACAGTACCATAGGTGTATACTGCAATGTAGAGCGATCTCATTCAGAGATAAGCGACATTCCGTAAGTGTTTTAGCACTGTTGGTATGTGGGTAAAGTGCTTTAAAGGCGGCTTGACTATCTGAGTATAAAAATATACAGAGGGAAAAACCCGAGAACATTGGACTCAAGATGAGCACAACGTTACTAAAAACAATGCATGCACGGTATTTCTCAGTTGTAGTACAATGTTCTCACATCAAGAACATTTTTTTGAGAACGCAAAAATCAAATTTGAGTTCATTTTGTTCCGTTTTTAAGAACATTTTATATTCGACTGCGAAAAAAATTTGATTGATTTGGGATCGATAGGGCTCCTGATTCCTCACATATTGAGGGCTTCTCGGAAGAATAGGGAATGGGACATAAACTCATTGGATTGGAAGGGAGCTGGCGGCTGGATAATAATGCTGCTGCTTATTCTTCTGCTCCCATATTCCATAGGATCAGAGGGACAACACCGCTGTACAACAAACTTCATCGACCAACTACTTCTTTACCCGACGTGTTTCCTTTAAGTCTTTTAGAAAATCACAGAAAAATTTGTTCAGGCTTGACTGGAAGTTTAACTCAGTACCTTCTGCACTTAACGAACAACTTATGGGATGACGCGCTAGCTCATTCGGCCGTTGCACACTTTTGCAGATTCACATCTAGAGGGATACTTATACTTGGTTGAGGTGTCACCTTATATAATTCCACAAGGGTATAAAGCAAAAACTATTCGATTGAGAACAACTTTACTCATTCCAGGAACATTTGTTTGTCATGAATTTGGACAACATCTTGTTCTTATTTTAAGTGGAAGGCAACTTATATTCTGAACAGGTTTTTTCTCTCTGTGTAAGTTTCCTTCTTTGAGTGAGTGTGCTAAGGCAGGCGGCAGCTTCCTGGATGGCTACCAACTCTTCTTGGTACACATTTCAGTGATCAGGAAGGCGGAAAGATAAGTTCAAATCTAGGTTGGGAGAGACAACGCCCCCTCCTACCTTTTCGTCGAGCTAAGAACCTTCAGTGTAGATCAGTGGTATCCAAACTCACACAATCAAGCATTGCACTTGTGTGCGTAGCAGCGAAACAAGATGTAAACATGTTGACATTTCAACATGAGCAATACGCAAACGAACAATTGCCTCGTGAGAGAACAAAAAGCCCATCGTAAAAGAGCAATCCGCCGAGCGTGCTATTTATAATACACACGTATTCTGTCTCTCTGTACGTCGTGTACCATGTGCACCATGGGATTGTCTTTTGGCATTTTGGACACCACTGCTGTAAAGTAAAATGGAAAACAAAAATAAAGTCGACTTGACGGCAGAAAAAATATCTAAGGTTATAGCAGAACAAGTTAAGGGTCGTATGGTATGCTTAAAAATTGACATTGAAACACGTAATGATCGCAGTATAATGGTACTAAATGTTCAATTTCGGGAGGATTTTAAAATTGCGGTGTATGCCATAGAAATGATACAGCTAAGTGAACGTCACGCAGCCCAATATCTAAAGGAAGAGGTGCTTAAGTGTTTGGGAAAATTTAGTCTTAATCTTGAATGACAACCGATAACGGTCCAAAACTCCTACTAGAGTAAGAAGATGTTGGAATATCAAAAGAAGATAACTGCGATCATTTTGAAGAAATTAATGAAAATATTAAATGGTTCATAGCGCAGATTATACACTACAATTATTGTCATTGGACGTGATAAAAACTTTCCAAGCTATTTTATTTCATTTGAATAAGATAAATATAACGAGATAGTTTAAAACTTTGCTTTTAGTGGTCGGAACTGTTGACGCGAAGTATTGTACCCGATTTTTATTTTATTTTCTTAACAGCTTGATAAAAAAAGTTCTTAAATCACACAGGATGAAAATATTAGTGTTATTTATCACTTGTGATATTAGTCACTTGTTCTTAACTAGTAAATAAAGGCCTCCTTTATGTTGAGTAATACTTTTCGAACCCTGCTAAGCGCTCACTTCATCGTAAACGTATTTCTCTCGCTTTTCCCTTCTTATCTTCAATATTTTTGCAGCTGTCGCTCAAAGAGCCAAAGAGTTTGGTTACTTTAATAACAAAAATTAGCGTCCTATTGGGGGACCCGTTCACTTCGGTAGATCAAATCGGTGCTTGAATTTTTAATGTCCACTTGTTTTTGGGCGATTTGGGACAAAAAAAAAAGGAAAAGTTTTTCACCCTCACTTATCTCCATGGCATTTCCATACATTCCAGTTGTTCAACTCTTGGCAAGACATTAGCATATTTTCCGGCCAGCTCTGCTCTGGTGGGAGTTAGATAGATAATAAAATGACAGTTTATTTTGTTTTACATTCTATGTTGCTGTGCAGGAGAAAAGTTGCGCTTTAAAGTGAATAAAATTGGAGAACTCGCAACTAAAATCTGGAAAATGTGACGAATTTTCATTTATTGCAATATTTTTGCTTTTGCTATGAATTAGTGTGTCTAATTGTTTTGTTGGATTTTGCACATGGATGAAATTGTTTTTTGTTTGTTAAAATTTTGTGAACAAATTTGCAAATGAAATTTTTCTTCTCTTTCGCTCTCTTTGGGGGTTGGGGCCTTCAAATTGAAAACAATTTAATTACATTTTTTGTCGCAAAAGGATGGCTGGGTGTAGTTTTCAGTGTGTGTGTGTGTGTGTATGTGTGCGTGTTGTGATGTGGGCAAAAAACTTAAACCGAATCAGAATCTGAAGCTTCAGCTGCCTTTCAGTTGTGGGCCTGTTAAAAGCTTTTGCAGCAACTTGTCAGGATTAAAAACTTACAAAACAAAAAGATGCAGAAACTGAATCAACTCATAATGCAAATGAAGTCACTCCAAGAAGAAATGTTCATTTCAAGCTAGTTTTTTTGTTTTTTGGTTAGCGTATCGTATTAGACAACAACACAAATTAGAGTAGCATTAGCAGCGTTAAGCCTGAAGCTTCAACCATTTAATTACGAACAACTGAAAAACGGTTTAGTTAGGGGATGCTCATTAGTAAGTATAGTAAGTAGCACTTGTAGGTATTATTATGAAGAAAACATTGAATACGAGATTAGGAGATCTGTCTGACTTCTGTTTATTCGGTTTTAATCTTACTTTCTTTTGCTTTTTGTTTTGTTTTTTTTTTTGGTTATTTTTAGCGTTTCAAAAACGACATTGTAAAAAAGAGAGTTTAGAGAAGAAATGTTTTATGGTGATATCGTACCGTTTCGCTCACCTTCTTGTCCCACTGCAGGACATATGGCACTGGATGATCGTTGGGGAACTCCACATGGCAGTTGAAGATGACACCCTCGCCAAGTATGGCTGTGATATGCACTGCATCTTCTGCAAAAAACAAGGGGGAGAAGAAAAAGATTAGTTGGAGTTGGATTATTTTACTACAAAAAACGAGAGCGTAAGTTAAAGTCGGACCTGCCCGACTTCGATATACCCGTTACTCAGAGGAAGAAATGTTTAATAGCCCTCCTGTGTTCCTGCGCTGAAAAGTATGCTACATTTTTTCAACTTGGCTTTTTATTATCCGATTTTTGTAAAAATTTTGGGGATTATAGATTATAGAGTTTTGCAGAGGCGTGGCAAAAATTTTATAACCAACTTGATCTGCGTGCAGACAATAGGAGCATACGTTTCAAATTTGGTTGATCTAGGTGTTCATACAGACATGGCTATATCGACTCGGCTGTTGATGCTGATCAAGAATATATATGCCAAACCTTAATATTGAGCGAACCTTTAGTATCCAGATCAGTGATGAGCACCAATTTAGAAGTGAACGTAAAGTTACCTCGTTTCGATATCGACTTCGTTTACGCAAGCATGCATATGACAAAGTGAGATGCAGCCTTGTTTAAATGAAACTATGATAAAATTCACTGATTCCAAAATTGGTTTTGGTGTTGCTCCATCAGCTTTTGTTTCGAATATAACCGAAATCAGATTGGTAGTTCTTTTTTCTTTTCGGCGGCCACACTAAGGGCCGTTTTCTCAAGTTGCCGTTTTTGCAAATCTAGGTGGATTTGCTGCATTTGCTTTGCTCATGTTCAAGGCTAACCATCTAGTTGGTTTTGTAGCAATGTACTTCATCCTCATTGATTTGAAAACAAGGTACATGTCAAACCATATTAAGTATTTTTATGTATGCGCGCATAAGGTCACACTGAGAAATATTTAAAAACCCAAAACAACTGCTGCTTAAAACAGTAAAGTCTGAATTGTTAGTAACTAACCCAAAAATGGAAAAAATTGAATGTACCTTTAATATACAAGAACACCTGCAGACATTGCTGAAAACACAGATGCACATTCTAATTCCCCTAGTTCATTGCTTAAGCTAAGTTTACACATTCAAATAATTTGGTTAAATTTTGACACAAATAGCCGGGATTAAACATTTTACAGGATAAAAAATTTAAACTATGGTTCCATACGCAAATAATTTGATCAAATATGGCCGGAAAGTTCCACAATTTGGCCTATATAGCCAAAATATTTGCCTGTGTGAGCTTAGTTGTCGACCTAATGCTTTATCTCCTATCATCCAAAAGAAAAATATTCTCCTCCTCTATAAAATTCTTGCTTTAATTTTTAAAATAGGCGCAAAGGTGCTGCCAACCTAGTATTATACCTTTCCAGCCCTCCCAGTGTGACCGTGGCGCAAATGCTCGAATTTATGTGACAACTAATTGCACAAAAACCACCTAGTTGCCAAATCTAGGTGGATTTCGATTTGAGCAAATATAGGAACATGAGAAAACGGCCCTAAGCGAGCATTTCTGAATTTATAGCTCTTTGCGACAGAGCACATATCAGTGATCTTTAAAAAATCTAAAGCGCTAAATAAGTATATCAGAAAGATTGTAAATTGGCTTCTAAAGGCAGACTTTTCCCTAAATTATGATAATTTTCTCAAAATATATTATCCCCTCTAGTCTAGAGTGGTTGTTGTATTTGGATTGGAACAACCTTAACATACACTTTTTTTCACTTTTTTTCCCTCCTCTAGTGTTTTCTGTTTCGTATTTTGGTTGATCAAAATAAACGAGACTGTCTGCCAATAACAACTGAGAGGGACACCCTCAAAGTGTTATTTGTTTGAGTGGTAGGCGGTGGGCTTATTTTTTTCTCTGCCAAGCGGTTGTCAAAATCGTAATCAACGACGAATTCTAAGAAGGTTTGCCCAAGAAACTATGGGTCTACAATCAAAACCGAGCTTCCGGTTTTTAACTTTACATATGGGCATTTCCACAGAAATGTCAACCGCAGCCAAAAATTTCAAAGTCTATAAAAATAAGTTTTTTTTAACATTTTGCCATAGGGAACGAATAAAATTGAACTAATAAAAGCCAATCTTACATTTATACATGACCCATTGCGAAATATTTGGATTTATGGCCGCGCTAGCTTAATTTTTCTAATTTGGACATTAATTTTTCACTTTTTTTTTTTGATAAAAGTAACTTTAGATTTCTTTTACTTTTGCTATCTTAAATCTTTCTGAGGGTACAAATGGTCAAAAAAGAATGTACAAGAAACCATGAGAAACTATGTGATTGCAATCAACTTTACGTTTTTTCTTCGCATTTAATGGAAACCACATTGAAAGTTTGATGGAGCAAAATGTCGCATGCGACATATGATTAAAATTAAATAAAAAATAAACTACTAAATATTTTTGAATCAAATAAAAAACATTTTTAAGATACATCAATGCATAATATTTTAAAATTAGTCGCATTAAAATATTCATTAAGGTTCCGCTGAAATCAGTGTTTGAGCTGTTCGCCTTGAAATCGACTTCTGTTTTTGTCGCATGCGAATGCATTGTTTTTTTGTAACTATCTTGAAACCAACAATTGACCAAAATCAACTTTAGCACCAATTATAGTGCTAATCAAGAGCCATAAGTTTCGTCTTTCGTCAAAATAAAACAATGTTTAGTCATATGTTTTTCTTCACTTTGAATGCGTACAAATGTCGCATTCGACATTTGAGAAATGCCCACTTGCTAAAATTTTATTGAATCTTCTAAGAAACACGACAAAAGTGACTATGTTTGGGCTTTTTTGTAAGCATAGAACGCGACACGCATTTTCCCGATTTTGGAAAATCCGCCCACGAGGAATATGTCTGGAAAATTCTGGACGCAAAAAACTATTTTTCATCCGACTAACTTGAAACTCGTTTTGTAAGGATAGAATGTCAAGTAATTTGTGATTTCAGTTTCCGATGCTAGAAAATCCGCCCACTGCATGTGAAAAACAACTGTTTTTCATTCGATTGGCTTGAAATTCAGTTTGTAAGGATAGAGTTCGAATTCATTTGTGATTTATAATGTTGGAAAATGTGCCCCTGGGGTGTGGAAATGCCCGGAAAATAGTGCATGCAAAAAACTATTTTTCCCCAAATTGACTTGAAACTCAGACTGTAAGGATACAATGCCAAATAATTTCGGATTTTAGTTTCCGATGTTGGAATATCCGCCCCCTAGGGTGGATAACTCCGGAAAACTCAGCATAGACATCACTTTTTTTCATCCGAATGAATTGGGACTCGGTTTGCAAGGGTAGTATGCGAAATAACTTGAAAGGTGATTTCCCGATACTGGAAAATTCACACTTAAACGTTGTTTTTAATCCTTTCAGTATGAATTTGGGTGAGGGTGATTTGGGTGAAACTGGGTGAGGCGACAAAGAGAGGTGCATGGGAGGGTTCAAGACCAATTGTTATTTTCTAGCCGATCTGAATGAAATTCCGTTGGCAAGTTTTTTGACCAAATAAATGGAAAAGCTATGCTCCAATTTCGGAAAACGCACTAGCAAAGTGTTCAAAGGGTTTGTTCACCAGTGGAGTAATACAGCCCTTCGAAATTTTAGTTTGAGGGCAGTCCAATCACAACAACACAAGAACCGACCGTTATCAGCGAGGCTCGAGTAGAGTAGCGATCCAGACACTACCTGTACTTTGCTATTGCTGCTTGTACGCCAAGTGAGTCTCGGTCGCAAACACTGAATACACTTTGGTGTTGAGACGTCTGCTTGCGTGCCAAGCTGGCGCCAGTACGCAAAGATTTTGTTGTTGTAACTCCAATTTCTAAACGAAGCAATGGCCTGTGCGACAGTAGGACGCCAGTTGTCGCAAAATAACTCTCCGGGCAATGGGAGCAATGGAAGCAAATGAATGCCCATCGCTGGACTAATAGAAACTCTTACTCTCTAATACATTCTGTGGCGTTTAATAAACAAGGGAAAAACCCCAAATTGTATTTGTTGCGCCCTTCCGTTAGATTTTGATATCCACCGTTGCCTCACACGATACCAAATTTTCTTCTCCGTGAGCAATTTGCTGACTCTCCTCTTACTTGTTTTCCTTTTTCAGGCTGACTCCTTAACGTGGCGTCTTCTCCTCCTCCTCCTCCTCTGTTTAATGTAACGTGGCGTTTTTGGAGTGAATTAATTTAATTTAATTTAGCCGAAAATTGAAAAAAAAGAAAGCCACCCTCCACCTCAGTAGCTTAGCTACGCCAAAGGCCACTTTAGGCAGGGTCGAAAGGTCAACTGCTCGAAATGAGTTTCCTTGAAAAACGACTCGACTTAACTTCAATCATTGAAAGCTACGAGCGAGCTCAAGTACCGTAGAGGCATCTGAGGAATATTCCATTTAAATGGAATAATGAAACCACTTTTGCATGTTAACGCCTTCAAAAGGCGCGACGACAGACTTCCTGTTAGAAGCTGGTACCCTCGACATGTCGTCATCGTCGTCTGCCGCATTATGAAAGGGCAATAGACGCACAAGTGGCTGTGCGCGGGGAGCGGGTAGCGGGTAGCGGGCACTTGTCTCACTCTCTCGAGTTAAATGCAAAATTTTCTAACATAAATTTATGCAAATGCCCAAAGTCAACAATGGCGTGCAGTGTGCAAGTCCTTGTCTCACTCACTTCATCTAGCCATTGTCTTTTGGGCTTTCGCTTTTGCCTGTTTGCATGTGTATTTTTGCAGCTGTCTGGCAAACGGAAGCAAATTATGCAAAATACATTGGGTTTCCATCGATTCTAATTCGAATTCCAGTAACGACTTCTGTAAAACAATTGGCACTTTGCTTAAGTTTATTACGCAGCAAAAATCAAGGCAGTGCAACTGACACAGCCATCCAGAGCTCGGCCAGGTCAAAAGTTGTTTGTTAACAAGTTTAGTGTCAAGCTCAGGGCCTGTCCCTGCACGGGAGCCGCACGTATGTTTCTGTGTGTGTCACTCAGATAAGGGGTTGGTCCTTGCTTGGCTATTGCAGTTTCCGACAAATTCATTTGCATTTCCGTTTTTCGATTGCACTTCAATTGAATGGGAAATTTTTGGACAGCATTGACACAGATTTGATTTGGGTAACGGAAACTAAAACATGTTGTCGTACATAAATAATGAACAATACAACAATGAAAGCCAAGCTAATCAGCAAGTGTCAATCGAGCAACACTCACCTGGCCCCTTATCATGAGGAACGAACGCTAATGAAATGTCACGTTTCGTAGTCGTCAAGTGGATGGAGGAAGGGTCAATCAATATCTATCCAACTGCATTCCTAACTGATTTTCCAACCCAGGAGCCGTCATGTCACTCGGCAACCTGCGGAAACATCAGTCAATGACCAGCACTTGACATGCGACCAGGCGACATAGCCCTCAACAAATCCATTTAAAAGTAACCCCTGGGCAGACTCGTCAACGAGATGCCATCGCGTCCTTTTGGTCAGTGCACTGTCGGGGCAAATGTCAGGCCAACTGAATGTCACGTAAAAATAGCAATAAAAGCAATAACCACACACATACACAAACACAACGGGAAACTCCTCTACTGCGGCTCAAAGAGAGAGAGAGAGAAAAAAAAAAGAAATTGCCCGCATTATGGGCGAGGCACGAGCATAAATTCTTCCAACGGAGAAACCTTTCAAAGCATGCCCAGTGGTCAAAGCAATGTGTTATACATCATTCAATTCTATAGGTAAAAGGGCGTTCTCATATTCAAACGAAGCACTTTGGCCAACTTGAATGAAGTGAACGGTGCTGTAAGGTTGCTACTTATCGAGGTGGTTTCTCATTAGTTGCCCGGCTTCTTCGTTTTTTCTCAAACATAAATTATGTGAAAAGAAATTACACAGTAGGAAATTGACTCTTAAATTCCCCAAGTCATTAGCGATATAAATAAACAAAATGGATTTTAAGAAACCTCCTCCACTAAGGGAGCTGTCTATAACACTAACCAAGCCATTAAGATTCTTATTCTGTGTGATTTTATGCATTAAATTGACCTAATATATATTGAAAGTTTTTGGTCCACAAGAAATTGCCATAAAAGGGAGTGAAGCCCAGGCGTATCCTTAGAGTCTCGACTAAGCTAGTCCCTTACATGTGAGGTGATGGCACAAATTTATTTTTACAAAAAGCCAGTGGCTGCATTAATAGCTTTGAACGTAGTTGGAAGATGGAAAAAATTGAAGCAAGAATCTCATAAATACATCCTAACCATTCGTAATTTCTGCGGAACGTAAGCAATGCACTACACTGAGATCTGCTTGATTGTGATAGTTACAACGTGTGTATGGATAAATGTAAAGCTACATATCTACTGCACCGACCAAATAAGGAGAACTTTTTTACGATATGCCCCTACTCACATCGATTGGCCGGCGCCGTAGATTGACAAATTCGGAGCAGACAAAAAAGCTGAAAAATTACGGGAATTGATATAATGGGAGCAATGAAACGACAATATGTGGCAAAGGTCGTTATAGTTATCGCACTGGACTCGGAAAGGATCATGATGGGCGTAATTTGATCTGCACACTTGCAAAGACAACCGACGAAAACGGCAAATTGCTCTGCATTCGTCTCTGGAGAGACGAATCTACATCACCAACAACTAGTTTATGCAGAAAAATTACACCTTGACTAGTCCTACGATCTTTTAGAGTAGGCCGGTTCAGAAGTCGTAGCCTATCTATATGGGGAGGCAAACGGCGACCAGCATCCCAGTTTAAGCGCCTAAGTGCGAAGAGGAGAAACTGCTTTTGAACCGACTCCAGTATATCTTGAAAGAAACTATATTGAGGTGATCAAATGCTTGAGCAATACTCTAGCCTGGTTATGTATGGATCGTTAAACTCCTTAGACCAACGCTTAATGAAACCCAGCAAACTCTTAACTTTGTTGGGTATGACACTGATGTGGTCATTAAAGCAAAGCTTGTGATCAAATAACACCCGCAGATCCTTAACTGACACAATACGATCCAGAGCTCTTTGATCAATAAAGTATGTATTCAGAACAGGTTTAGTGCGGTGAAACGACATGAAATCGCATTTATCGTGACCGCTATCCACTTAATTTGGTATTACCATTAGTAAATAAGACTCAGAAGACTTACCTTTAGTTAACATTAAGGCAGAAAAATTTTATTACTTTCTTAATATTATGACCAGAAAAACAAATTTTAAAGTACACAATCGTTTAAATTGATAATAAAAGATGCGTTTAAATATAAACATTTCGTTTGATGTATCGTAGATCTCCCAGGATTGGGCATTCTGAGAGGAAATGGAAGGTATCCTCCCTGGTGCTCATGTTACACAGCGTGCACTTCTCGTCGCTTATATGGGGTCTTTAATTAAGTGGCAGCAGCTCGGATCTCCTTAATAATAAATATAATATAATATATATAATAAATATAGCGTAATAAATCGCGCGATTTATTTATATACTATATTAATTTGTAGAAGTCGCCTTCACGAGGAGGGCGATAGTGGACTAGGCCCTTCATTTAGAGAGACCACTTAAAAAAAAACACGTCTTTCTGGGGCTTGCGTGTATACTTGTACTCCTGCACAGCTTCCAGTTCTGTCCCGTCGAGATACCACTTCTCCGCTCTTGCAAGGCGCCCTCTGCCATCTCGAACCATCATGATTTTCTTTCGCACTCTCGGCCAGTAGTACCATATCATCGGCGTACATAAGTATCTTACAAGTGACAGCTCCGATTCTTGCACCTCCGCTTAGGTAGTCATGTAGGTCTTCTAAGGCTCAATAGGCATCCTTGTTTGTCTTCTCTGTTTGTCTCTCTAACCAGTCCGAGCATTCGTCTCCGTCCCACGTATAGGCTTATGACAACTGAAAGCATTTTCGACGAAAATCCTAAATTGCTCAGTTTGTAAAAGAGGGCATTCCTGTTAATGGTGTCGAAAGCTGCACGGAAATCCACATAAAACATGTAAAGCTTTTTTTCTGTTCCAAGTAATGCTGTGCAATGGTGGTGAGAAAATAAATGCTATCAACAGTTGAGTAGCCTTTTCGAAATCCGGACTGGTACTCGCTGAGCAGATTCTTTTGGTTCACCCAAGCAATTAGACGAGCAGAAATAACAGAGGAGAACACCTTTACCATTGCGTTTTGAAATGAGATTCCTCTATAATTCTCTGCTTGCGCTGGGTCCCCTTTCTTGTATTTGGGATATATAACACTTAGTCGGAAGGAAACAGGTGCCTCTGAGTTAAGCATAATATTGTTGTACACATTTGTAAGACACTCAATAAACACCGGAGAAGCTTCCTTTAAAAATTCCCTAAAATATGTACATTCGGCCAAATTTATATATTTTTGACAAGCCCTACTATATATAGTTTTTATCCCACTTTTCTACATTCTAAAAATATGTTGAAAAAATGAACAGATCTCTTAATATTAATAAAATAAAATCAATTACGTATTTATAATTCAATTAATTTTGCGACAGCAAATTCCCTTCGTCACAGTATTTCACATAAATAAAAATCACTTTCTAACAGCACATGAGCATCAAAGCAAAGTCAAGGTGTTTCTAATTATATAAAATACTGTGACGAAAGGAATTTTCTGTCGCTCTGACTCAAAAATTTTGTAGCCCTTAGAGGTTTGTTGTAAGCCCGGAGAGAATGGCCACAATTAACTTGAATATCCCATGGCCAGATCTGTTTCCTATGTCGAAACGGTTTTTTAATAATAAGAATGACTCCTGTTTTGCCAGCAGCCAAATTACATAGCGCTGTTTTTTGTTAAGAGTTACATTGGCAGTTGGTTCATCCAGGGCCACACCAAGAAAGCTCTGCATATGTTAATTACAATAAAGTATTTAATGGTCAATGAGCTGAGAGTACTTCAAGCAATGCACGGGACATACTGATATAATCCTTAAATTCGTCCATTCAAAATTTTTAGACTGTCACTTCAAAGAACAATTGGGCTGCTTCTTTTTGAAGAGGCGGCTTTCCAAGCTTTTCTCTCCAACCAGTGAAGCCTTCAGAGCCTTGCACGAGTTTGTATGTACTCGTACTCACGCTCATTTTATCTTTAAAGATTCAAAATCCCCGCCACTGAACAGCTGATTTCGATGGAAGAAACAAAAAAAACTAAGCAGGCTGTAAAATGCAATGACAGCAAATTTGAACCCTAGTATATGGGCTTCTTTCTGTACATTTTCAGTTGAGGCCCGACAGCCAGGCGAATCGGTTGCCTTCCTTTTGTGTTAATTATTTAACATCTAATTTTCTTTCTTATTTATTAAATTATATTATTCGTTAGTGATACTTGTCGCTCAGCTCCATCTCCGAAGGACGCATTTGCAGTTTGAAAAAGAGTTGCACCGATCTCAAAGTCGCCTCCATGCTTTTCAGATTGCAAGCATAAAACCATTTTCTCGGCCTCCTGGTCCGTTAATTTGAAATAAAACTTTACCATTAAAAAATGCCTTTGCACAGGCTACATTTTTTCTTTATGTTGATGATTTCTTGCGCTTTTGAAAGATCTTCTTAAACGGTATTTTTCCAGTTCCTCGTTGGTTATGTCCAAGCTCAGACTTTCAGCTACATGCTCAGTGACATTGTCATGGGCCATTGGCTCATCCTTAGCCTGGATGGGCGTGGTCAGCTGGGTGGCTAAAATATACTGCAGCTTCTTGATTTGCTTCACATTGGCTGCAGACACCACTGGCTGTATAATGGTTAATTCTGCTTCTTGTTCCTACAACTCGGACAGTTTCAGGACAAACTTATTTATTTCCTGCCCAACCATTTGCATTGTGGACAGAAGATCCTTCATTTTAAATTTTATATTCGTAATTATCTTTTTTTTTTTGTGCAAAAAATCAAAAATTAAACACACGTCGGATAATGTTGCCATTCACATGGCGGTTAAAATTTTACATTTCCAGTGTAATCACCAAATTTCAAAAATTTACATATATGTGTTAGTGGAATGAGGCTATAAATTAATAAAATGTGATTACACAAGGCAGCAAAATGAAACTTTTTCCAGTATATTGAAGGGTTGGTGGTGATTCTAAATGATTTTCGTGTGCTGAAAACGAATCTGTTTTCAGAAATGGTAATCACTTCGAAATTTTTTGTAATTTAATCTTAAAGTTGCAAAATGCCTATTTTTGACCCTTTTTAGACGCGTTTTGTTGGGAACCTATACTTTCCAATTTATTATTGGAAAGTACTACTATTTAACTTTGAAGTAAACTATCCCAAACATTTCTACGACTTGTATGCTCTGTACCGAAGGAACATAGAGAATATTAAGTTTGTACAAAAGTATGTAACAGCCAGAAGGAATCATCTCCGACCCTATAAAGTATGTATATTCTTGATTAGCATCAACAGCCGAGTCGATATAGCCATGTCTGTCTGTCTGTCCGTCTGTCTGTATGTCCATCCGTCCGTATGAACGAAGAGATCTCAGAGATGGTAAGAGATAGAGGTTTGACATGTATGGGACATATATTTCTTATACTTGCAGGGCGATCAAGTTGATTTATAATTTTTGCCACTTTAGTCTAGGGGAGATGTTACATGTGATTTCAAGTCTTCTAAAGAACTATCAGTGCTTTTCTTTTATGCCTCTCATATGACAACTCTCTACCATATCTGCATAAATCGAAAAGCCACATCTCCTCCAACTTCTGTTTCCCTCTATTTTCTCTCTCTCTCTCATCTCATTCTCGTCGACTGTCGATTTTTGGTGGCCGTCGTCGCACTTCAACCAACTGTCAACTAATTGCCAAATGTAATCAGCTTTTGGCCAGCACATAAGCCGCTTACCGTGGACCATTAAATTTTTCGTCAAAACCAAAAAATAAAAATCAAGCGAAATAACCAAAAACTCTCTCCAGGAAATTTCAATAGAAATTGTTAGCGGATTTGCAGAAAAGGTTTCAAAACTATTTCTGTGGTAATTTTTGGCTGAAATTTAATTAAGCCGTGGCCACTCACCTGGTATGTTGTGCGCTTGTGCATTTTTTCCGAGCAGGGCCAACAGCCAAATCAACACGAACTCGAGTGCTGGTATTGATCTGTGGATGCTGCTGATGATGTGGCAGGACCTTCTTCTTCTCCGTCGCGTTGTTTTCAGTGTGAGGGCAGCCGTTTTCGCAGGCGATGGCGTTGTCAGCTTTGCTGTTGTGGGAATCGTTGTTGGAATTTTCCTGTTGATTGTGTGTGATTGTTGTTGCTTTGGCTGGTGTAGCTGGTGTTGTTCTGGCTGTTGCTGCTGTTCTTCTTCTGGTCGCGACCGGCTTAATGCCCGACACCATCGATAAGACCCAAGGTCCGCACACACGCCCATGCCTCTGGTCCCATAGTCAATGGTCGCACCCCTAACGTATCCTACTCACTGGCGGCAGTGGCGTCATCTGAAACGAGAGAAGAAAATGGAAGGAAGCCATGATTTTTCATTCTTCAAACAACGGGTAACTCCAAGAGAAATGCCTGGCACTTGCACCTGACTGCACTTGATTAAGCTGTCAATCAGTCAGGCAGTCACATGTCCACGCTGAGAGTCAAGAATTGGCAATCAATCTCGGACTTTGCACCAGTCGAAAGTGAAATGTTAGACAAACTTTTCCACAACATGCTCTAAGCATGGCCTGACAAATTAATAAACAAAAGTTTTCCATTTCAACACCCAAACCCCACACGCACACACCCACACACACACCGGGCCATAAAATTAAGCAGCTAATATGTTGTAGCTACAGCTGATAAGGACACTGGCCCAATCCGCCCACCACTTAAAAGATTGAGCACAGGACAAAGCACAAAAGCCGAAAAACTTACAAGGCTCTCACTCATACAAATAGTGGAAACTTTTTGGCAATAAAACTTTGCGTTTTAATGTAAAACTCGTGTTCGAGTGTTGACTTTGGTATCTAAGGGGCATTGTTTAATGTCGAAAGATCTGGGTCTAGGTGTTATATGTATGTGTGTGCACAAGTATGTGTTAGGCTGTTAATTAAAAACAGAAAGGCAAGCCTCTTTCTGAGTTTGCACAGGCATCCACTTAAACGAGAGTAAAAAGTAGTACTAATACTTAAGCCTGTGTTGCATATATAAAACCTTTTGATGGTAAATGATATACGTGTCGATTAATATGAATTTTTCGAGCAGTCTTAAACTTTAATATTTCTGCCTCACTTGCGGAGCAAAAAAATTTATATTTCCGATTACTCAATTGAGTTCCTTAAATGTGTCATCGAGTCCAAGAAAATCGTGGTTTGGTACGGCAATGTTGGCTACATTTTATCGCATTCTGTTCAACTATAACTGAAAAAACTGCTGGAAAATGTGAAGCAAAGAAATTCACAAGAGAACAGGATGTTTACTGAGGACATGATTTTCCAACAGGACTTCAGCAACAAAACAGCGCGTCAAACAATCGACTTACTGCCTTTTTATTGTATTCTCTGGGGTGTGATATTACGGATAAACCAGAAACTTCGTACAACTTGGAAGACAACATGATGAGAAGTTTATTCAAGATACGTTCCCCAATAACATCAGCCGGTGATCTAAGCCTGTAGCTTTACTTAACGCCTTTTGAAATCAGAGGTTCGGAATATCTTAGAATACAAAAAGTTCAATTTTGTAATTCATATTCTAAACTAATCCAGGTTTCCTCTGGAGTGCCCCAAGGTAGTCACTTGGGTCCATTGCTTTTTACTCTCTAATCTCCATGGAAATAAAACCGCTTACTCTATAGCAGGGTTCCCCAAGCAGAGAGCGCGAAAATGTGACTGTGTCTCTCTCTAACACACAGTGATGCATGACTTTGTTCCGCATTCGGTGTGAATTGGCGAGTATGTTCGTGCCCCAGGGGCTATCGCTGGGAACTCTGCTCTATACTAAAGAAACTGCTTTTCAAGACCACAAATAAGCATAAATAACTTCATAATGTATGATTATGACAATACTAAACCGCGATAAATACCATGGATGACCATGCTACCACTGATCTGAGAGTTTTTTTTTGGCAACAGGCGTCATTCAGACGCATAAGAAAATTATCCTACTTTGAGGCGCAATTGCCTAGCTTACTTCTAGCTAAAACAACAAAACCCATGCGTTTCGGAGCACGGCGCCCGTTGGCCGCAACAGGTACAGTGTGCGGGATTGAGAATTGCTTGACACACATATGCAGTGTGTCTCTTGCTTGTCGACTCGACCCTAGCTGATAAGGTTGGTTTTTTCTGTTGTTGTTGTTGGACAGCTCCCAAATTTAAATTTCGTGCCCACCGCTCGTATAAACCATTGTACCCAATCATATCCACAAAGTAAATGATGAGTAAATGAAGTAAATAACCTTCGCTAATAGAAAAATTCCACTTATTTTTATTTTCTTTCGTTTATCTGTTTTACTACAACTGTTTACAAAAAGCACTTTGAGCTTATTTCGCCTTTCAAAGTGTTTTTGAAAAACAGAATAACTCACGGTGAGAAACCGAAATTGCTTATAATTTTTGTGTTTCTCTCAGTAAGAAACACTTTGAATGTAAGTGTTGTGAGTTATTCCGGACCTCTGCTTGAAATACTTAAACTATCCGTGTAAATTATCTGTTTAAAAATTTAATCTCCAACAACAAAATTTTCTTCCGAAAAATAAGCTCACATCAGGCTAATGGACTAGCTGTTTAAAAATAAAATTCAGTGAAAAACACTTCGTAATTTTGTAGATACTTTTGATTTCTACAGCACATTTAGCTGCATCTTCTATTTTGGCAGCAATGGTGTAGAGGGTAAGTTTTAAGACTGAAAGTCAAACAGACCTGGGTTGAAATCTCGGTAAGGCATGTCAAAAATGTGATTTTTTTATATGTGCACAGGAACAAATATCAAGATAATCACACGTAAGTATCGGCATGAGTAGCGAAAAGCGTTCGGCCACTGCGAGCGAGGCGATAAGCAGCATTGTTGATGCGCTTAAGTTTGCCAGAGACATTGGAGTGAGCGAAGAGAGGTACATATGAAGTTGTTGTTGCAGGTCTGCACGCACTAACTACAAAACCTTCGCTTTAAAATTGAACAATTTAACCACTTTCATAGACAAAATACTTAATAGTAAAAATATAAAAATCTTTAATAGTTAAGTATATTATTGTTAGCTTGTAAGATAGGTTTTATGAATGTATTATTTATTTAATGGAATCACATGTGACTAATGCACTAAATTATAAGATATTCTGGTAGCACTAGGAGGAGCAACTAAACTAAACTAAACTATACCTTTGCGTAAAACAACAACGAATGCGTGATTGCGCTTGGGCACCCCTGATTTCGAGAAACAATATATGACCAGTGTAAAGGCAGCTGAACCAAGTTGAGTCAAAATTATTAAATTCAAGAACTTAATTTTTAAATGTTTGAAAAGGTTGAACTTAATTTAAGTATTCTTAATCTGTGCAATGCTAATTTCTCATAATATCGGATACCGCCTCTCGGCTAGTTAGAATAGGATCTCCACATATGCCAAGTTGTTGCAATGTAACGTTTACAACGTTACGAAAGCTCTTCCCCGCAATAATGCCCAAACGACCGAATACCTTGTCAGCCTCAAATGTCTATTTAATTAAATTATTTTGTCAAATGCTTTAAACGGAATTTGCTTAAATTGTGTAGGAAAAAAAGCACCAGTTTTTCCGTTCAACATATATACGTAAATATAAGCAGAACAGCCGTAAAAATGCCACCTCCACCACACGCACATTTGATAACGCAAGAAAAGCATTTTCCACAGCGAAACGCTTAAGTGTGTGGGCGAGGGGAGTGCGGTGAGGCGTGGCTGCTTTTGCTTTCTCAAATGTTGTCACTGCAATTAAATAACTCTGCGAGGAAAAGGTAAAGACGAGGAGGCAACTCGTTACGCAGAAAGTTTTCTGACAGAGCGCTGTATAAACGTCATTAGTGCCATTTTAAGGCATAACTTAATATATCCTGCGAAAGGGAGGAAGGGAGAAAGGGAGCCCAACAAAGGCAAAAGGCAACAACAAAAACATGTCCTGATTTTAATCCTTTCTGCCATGACATGTAAAATTTTCATAAAGCGTCAAGGCTTTTGCGCGCACACATGCGTGCGTGTGTGTGTGTGAGTGGAGCGTTATTAAAACTTTTCCCTGACAAGTTTATTAGAACGAAATTTATTTATGGAGTCGGCACTACCACAACAAAAATCCTCCGCTTTCTGCTGGCCCCATAAAACTAAAATAGAACAAAAGCCGGAAAAATGATTTCCCTTATGGCTGAATTTTCATTACCGAAATGATGCTGCCGGCTGCTGCCCGCCCTGCCGTATGATTTCATTTGTAAATCAGCTCAAGTTGAGCTCAAACATCGCATCGTGGACTGCTACCGTGAATGGGGGAGTTGGGGGGTTGATGGGTTTTGGGGTAAGGCCCAAATGGCAAACAATGACAAATCAGCAAACGAATTGCATTTGTGCTTGGCCACATCAGCAGGATGAGGTTGGGTTTTGAAATGCCGTGCACTAAATCAGTTGATTGGTTTGGTCGAGGTTCGTCGAAGTGAGTGTGTGTGTGTGTCATGAGACCCATAACTGTATTGTCGGCCTTCTCGTTGTCATTAAAATGTGTGCACGTGTGTGTGTGGACCTGCATCATCCATACAGCTTTCCGGTATTGGAACATGAGAGATGATATGCGCTACTGATGCGTGTGCTGTGCCCAAATCCATGCCAAAATGGAAGGTCAGCAGCTCGGAATTAACTTTGTCCACCAAATTCTTATTATTATCTTCAATTCCGCTATACCAGAACCTGTTGACTGGAGCTGGTCACACAATGTATCAACTTGAAGGAGTAGAGTTCCTACACAGAAAAAGAAGGGCGAGCTAAAATCAAGCTAGAAAAATTGATTTGATCTCGACCTTCAAGTACGAATCCTACTTGAAAATCAAATGATCCTGACTCGAGACTGAAGTAAGTACGGAATTCCGCTGTCTAAGCGAAAGAGCGAAAAGAAACCGAGAGCATGTTCGCAACTGAGATAATGGTTTAATAATGAAAAAGGTTGTTATAAAAGTCAAAATGAGGTCAAACATAGAGCTTAAGTCAATCTCAGTCATTTTTTATGCAATCCCTTTTCGGATTGAATGTAGTTCGAGTATCGAGCTCAATTTAATCTCTGGTATTCTTGCACCAAGCCGACTTCGAGATCAAATCAAGTACAAATATCGCGCTAGAGTCAAGCTCTCACATGCTAAAGTCGGGATCAAGACAAGAATTCCGGGATGGAAAAATCAGTACTCAAATCAATCCTCGTACTTGGCTTGAGAAAATCCAGGCTTGACCGACTTTTGACATCGTTTGGGATTTATTATATCCCGGATATCTCGGATTTTTATTTTGTGTGTAGTGCTCCAGAGATGAAGAAGTGCATTGGCGATGCCAACGTATAGGAATACTGAGATGAACCAGTTACAGATCAGTATATTTGCTGTCTGTTGTGCATTGTTTTAATTTCAGGACACAGAAAGCACTTGTCCTATATCCTTTTTTGACTTAGCTGCATCTCAGCAGCAGTGCAAATTTACTCCCACATTTCCAAAGTAACAAAGTAGCTAAAAATAGCTAAACACAATCTAAAAACAGCCAGTTTTCCACCAGTAGATTCCACCTACGAACATCTTTACAAACGCTTAATAGTGCAGTAGAAAATATGTCCCTGGCTTAAGTTGGATTAAGGTGGAGAAACACTACCAAATGAGAAACATTGTGAATTCAGGAAACTTTCGCAATTCTATTTTCAACTTCCCAGGCAGGAATGGAAAATGATATCAGAGATATTAAAAAAGATACAATTCCAGGAGATGGTAATTTCAGATGTTAAGAAAACAATGTAACCCGACAAACAAGAGGAACACTATGCAAGGCTTTTCTTATAGATGATTTGTCAGAACCAATTTGATAAATTTTTAAACATATTTGCCTTAGGGTAGGCGCTTAAAGCTCGTCGATGATATGAACCGCACGCTTTCTTTTGCGGGATTCGGTTCAGTTTATGAGGACGATTAAGCAATCCGGTAAGTTTTGGTTCGGTTCGGTTAAAAACCGGCTTGCATGCCAGGCCTAGACTCCTTTTTTAAAAGAGCTTAACGGGTATTACAAATGGCAATGGTCTTTTGAGGCCTAAGCCTTAGAGAGTGAGTCAGCCATCGCAACCTAACTTTATCTTATATGGTATAACAATAATAATTTCCCATAAAATTGCTTAAAACTTAAAACAAACTACTTATAAATCACCCTTAACATTGCAGACTTCCTTTTCATAGTCTAAGGAGTGATTTCTGTTCTTCCAGATAGCAATTCACAATGTATTCTGTAATTTGTTAGTTTATGTGCTCCATGCAGAAGATGGTTTTTCATTTTATTCCTTTATCATGTTTGTTTTATCTATTCTTTTCTTATTCTCTGTTTAGAAAAGTTTTTGGGCTCAACTATTGCAGATGTCATCTTCTGGTAGAGGAATCGTTAATGCATTTTAATGTTTGCTTCTATGCGTTGAGTTTTTCTTGTGAGCGCTAAAATTGCTTGGCTTGGCTCGTGAGTCACGCGACCATTCCTAGTACTGAGTGCGCGCTCGCACGCTGCAGCGCGTTGACGAGACGCCATTTTATTTTTGGCCTGCAAGCACTTAATGGCATCCGCTTCCGCTGCCATTCGTTTGGAAGCTTTTTAGTTGACTGCACACCTACGCTATCAAGGATAGAGATGGAGGCGCCACCACATGATCTTTCAGGAGCAGCTACTTCAAGCTCATTTGCATTATGCCGGCCCCACCAGTTCGTGTGGCTGGGGCACTTTTAATTAAAAACCCCTAGATGGGCGGCAGACGTCGAAAGCATCAAACCAAAAAATGCCAGCCACAAATTATACTCATACACACACACTCATGGGCAGGGCCTTGGGACCAGGACGAGCAATTGCGGTTGTGCCTGCTCCAAAAAACTAATTAAGCATGTTGCAAGCAACAACTTACAGAGTGGAAGACTCCAACCCTCTCCGCACACTTGAAATCAACAATAACTGGCGAGTGGAGTGGATGCCTGGCCATGTACTTGTCACAGTAGCTACTCAGCGACGCCTTAAGACATTTCGACAGTTTGCCATGTGCGTGTGTGTGTGTGTGTGTAGTGCAGAGTGCGCCCTTAAGCGCACAACAAAAATTTAACAACTTTGGCACAATGTATGGCGTCGTACAGTGGTACGGTTTCGTAAAAAATCAAATAGTTTAGATCAGAGGTGCTCAGAATAAGCTTACGGCCGCGCGGACACCAATACAAAGGAAGAAAATGTTTGTGTAACAACAATTAATTATAATATAATAATAATTATATATAATTATAAATTAAGAAATCGAAGGGGGAAAAGCGATTTTTTTTTGTGTGTGTGCTCGTGGCTGCCTGATCCACAAGAAATTATTCGCAGCCAACAATAAAACCTTCTCTCGAAGAAAAAGAGAAAAGAGAACACAACACCAAAGAGTTGTTGTTGCTCTTCGCTTATACAGAAGCTTTGTGTAATGGCTATACCAGCCGAAACTTCGTTCGGGGAGAAAGAGTACAGAGAACACATGAAGTAAGTAGTATAAGCTATGAGTTAGGCCTATACGCACGGATCTCCTTTTGCGTAAAACAACAACGAATGCGCTGCGTGCGCAATGGGCTTGGGCACCCCAGGATTAGATAGCCAATTGATGAAATAAATTGATTTTTAAACAGAGAAGTTTAATTTAATAATAACAAAAATAGTATTTAATAGAGAACAAATGTAGTTTATTTAAAAAGTGAACGAAAACCCAGAACAGAATTGATATTCTAAAACGGAACAAAAGTCAAAGCAACGTACAAAATTATTTCCAAAATTTATAAGACAAACAAAATACTTAATCAGGACTGTACTGCACCTTGACTCACAGCTTACAACTTCGCTAAGTGTCCATTTTCATTGTCAGTAATTCTTTTTCTTTGAAGAAGTGCGATTCGTAAGTACAACATAGCGAAAGTCTAGATTGGTTACTTGGTTTTGGAACATGATTTTGATGAATATTTAAAACTTGTTCAAAAGCATTAAAGAAATCGCATGAATATGGTGATTCTTTTAACGACACAATATTAACTGGCCTGGTGTGATGCACCGGTAGTGCGTGTGGCTGCTGTTTCGGGAGGAGTGGGTTCTCATAAAAAAGCTTTTTGATGTGAAACATCTTTAATTTCGGTACGGAATTTAATAGTGTGTTAACAGTGCCTAAACAGTAATTTAAAAGTGACTTAACAGCGACTTAACAATGACTAAACAGTGACTAAAAAGTGACTAAATAGTTACTAAACAGTGACAAACAGTGACTTAAGAGTGACTAAAAACTGACTAAAAAGTGACTAAACAATAACTAAACAGTGACCAAACAGTGACTTAATAGTGCCTTTACAGTGACTTGACAGTGACTAAATAGTGACTAAACAGAAACTAAACAGCGACTTAACAGTGACTAAACACTGACTAAAAAGTGACTAAACAATAACTAAACAGTGACCAAACAGTGACTTAACAGTGACTAATTAGTGACTAAATAGTGACTTAATAGTGACTAAACAGTAACTAAGCAGTGACTTAACAGTGACAGTGACTTGCGACTGTTGTTTTCATTCATCTATGGAGCAGCACAATAAACAAGATATACAGAAGAAAAGAAAGAACACATCAGCAAGTGATCTTGTTGTTGGTATTTCTACTCCTTGTTAGTTTTCTTCTATTGAAAGATTGCCATTGCTGATTTATATACCATTGAGAGAGTTTGTGATTTTGAAATTAAGCCCTTCATTTAAGCATCATGTTTCATGTCAAAGCGCAGTCTGGAGTTTCTGTATAAAGTTATTTAGAATTTGCGAAAAAAGAAACACCATTTTCATCATATTCAAACTTGGTCTTTAGATTAAACTTATAAGACTTGCTTAATTGGTAGTTTTATTTAGCCCTTCAAAAAACATAAAATTTTAAGCACCAAATAATTCAAGCAGTTCTTAATTTATATAAAACATTATTTTGGCAAACCTTTTTACCACATGTTTTCTTTATACGAACCTCAGTGTGGTGTCTGCTATCGTACCATGTGGAGGGTGTGCATATCTTTGTAAGCTTTAATGAAATGGGTCAACCCTTTTCCACAGCATACACGTAAACTGGTTAACAAAACAAAGCCCGTGCAGGCTTCAGTTTGGGCCAAGTTTAATCCCATAAATTAAATTGTCATAATTTTTTTTCGATTTTTTGTTGTTATGCCATGCATTTCGTTTAGACAGACTTTCCTATCGCTTAATCTAATGACTTTTACCTAACCATTCGAGCGGGGCAATTAGCTAAAAGTTCTCCTCTTTGGTTCTTTCCAACTTTTTAATGGTCGAGAGATGAGCGCAAGAACCAAACATAAAAGTTGGCCCAGAGTCAATATATCATTAGGCACTTTACCTTAAATGATCTAAAGAGAAAAATTGTGGTCCCAAATAAACTGGCATGCAAAACGAGCGAATGGCCGTACCCGGCGGGCTGATGGGGCCATTGTACAATTTTAATTGCTCTAAAATGTTGTAATACAACACGAACCACAAATAAATAAAATTTGCTGACATCAACAGGATGTTTGTGGGTTCCTGTAATGGCCAGCCTAATGGCTGGACAGGACCCAAGCTTTGAAATTGAATTTGCTGTGGGCAGAGGGCAAACTTTACTGCACACACCATCATCAACAACAGAAGCTAACTGCTCATTTATATTATTTACAATAAATTTGTGCTTCTCATTTAGTTTTCACTTTTCTTTTCTTTTTTGTTATCAGTCCAAGCGCTCCCACTACCATTACGCAACACATTTTTCATTCATTCAACATTCAAACATTTTGTGAGTGCGGTGTAAAGGCCAACGATTCCATAATGGATTGTGTTTCATTATGCTTGACATGTGTGTGTGTGTGTGTGTGCGTTATTTATTGGTCATTGTCTGATGAATTCATGACTGGACACAAAGCCTTTGCTTAGTTGTGCTCAGCAATTTTCTCATATCCAATGATTATTACCATTTTCTTTGGGAATGAAAAGTTGAAGCTTTGTGGCAATTAAATTCTTAATAATATTTTGCAAAAGCGCACAAAAGTTTTTGCCCATTCTTCCGAAACATGACTTTTTGTGTGGCCTAAAAAGAAAACTGCAAAGTTTTTGGAAAGTTGTTCACTCTGCCCAAATTAGTGATGAAAGTAGCTGCTGCAACAAAGTTCAAATTGAATGAGCCAAAAATCTACATATCCAAAGGAATCGAAAACAATTAAGCTTTTGAGGCTGCGCTTATGTTGACGTAGCTCCACAAAAAACAGTTTCACATGATCTTGGCGGCCAATGGACTGGTCCAAAACGTGAGATTAATTGCTCACCAAACTCGCCTCTCCATGGTTTCGCGTGCCGTGTGGCATGTGGCACCGTCTTGTTGATACCACAAGCTAACCAAGTCCAATTCTTCCATTTTGGGCAAAAAAAATCGGTAATCATCACAAAGAACTTTGCTCCATTCACTGTAACGTTGCGAATTTGATAAGTTTTGAAAAAATACGATCCAATGATGCCGCCGGGCCATAAGCCGCATCAAATTGGGCATTTTTCAGAGTGCATTGGCAGCTCTCGAACTGCCTCTGGCTGCTCGTTAGACCAAATTCGGCAATTCTACCTTTGATACAACAACTTGCTAGACAAGTTTGAAATGTGCCAACATCTTCATCCACTAGCGGAAGGGTGTTCTCAACGTCCAGTAGAATACTTACTGGAAGAAAGACGCACTCGCCTACTAAGCAATAGCTTTGAAAAGATTCTATTCCTTTATAAAAATAACTAGGAAATTTCGAAGTTTTTTTTATATTTCATTACGATTTAACTTCTATATGTAAGCATTATTTTAATCTGTTATTTTCTTCATAAATAAATTGAAATATTTTTGTATAGTTTTGTATAAAAACACTGTCTTCAATTCAATAAATTCCTAAAAAAAAAAAAAATATTTAAGATCGGAACGGGACGTGTCGAAATAGACTTGGGTTGGGACAAGATTGAATTAAAAATTTGGGTTTAGGATCGGGAACGAATTTTCCATCTCTATAATAGAGTACCACACCGACTCAATTGGCAAATTAAAGGAATAGGCATTCTTATTAATAAATGTTACAAAATTGAAACAGCTCACTGCTTCGAGTTCGAAAATAGGTTTTCCGCTTAATGTTGCATCAAAATACTTTCGGCAAGAATCATTATGAATAATAGCAACTATTTAACTAAATATGTAGATGCTTTCGCCACTATTTTAAGTTCGCGCAACCATAACTTTTTTTGTTGTGCAAAATTCAATTCAAAGAGTCAAGTAACAGAACGGGGCGAGGGCGTCAGAGCGACAGAAGGAGTCAGGCAGTCGGGCAAAGAAAACGCAAAAGTTTTATGCTTCATTCTTAATTGCGGCATTTCGATTAAGCAAAATTAATAATAAAAGTTTTTCTGTGTTATTATTTATGCAGTCGCAAAACGAAGAACGCGAAACGAAACGAAACGAAGAAGTAAAATATCAAAGGCTCTGGGCGGAAGGGGCTTAAATCTCGAGACGGAAGTCAAAATTTAGCTGGGCAAACTTTTCCATCTTTTCGGTTTGGTTCGCCTTCAATATTTTTGGTACAGTGCTGGCCACAGCTCTTCAACCACATGCAATTGGGAGAGCTGCATCTAGGTCAGAAATATACTTCTGGCAGTCACTGTGCCCGTAGATCCTAAGCTGTGAGAGAGTGAGATGGATTCCGGGCAGAACAGAATGAAGAAAAATAAATAAATGTAATGGCAACGCTAATGAACGACCATCCATCCCATCCCAGTCTCCTTCCCCTGACTCTGAGCGGACATGACCATAAACTTTGCTGTTGCGCTGCTTGACGGACAAAAAAAGGCAAGGCAAAAAAAGTTTAGCACTCGACCCTCCATCCATCCACCCTGTTTTGGTACGCACGTCTTTTGCTGGCTGCATTAAAATGAAAGAAGAAGCCGAACAAGAACAAAAAGTAGAAAGGCAAATCATGACTGAAGTGCAAAACTTTTCCCATTATGCAATAAATAAATTTCCAGGCTTTAAAACGAGCAACTCTAGAGGAATGCCACAGCAGAGGAACCTGCCGCATAAAGGACACAATTCGTGTGAGTCAACAAGCAACGCCCAAAAGTAGACTACACCCCTAGTACACCCCCTACGACTAAGCATACGTGATTTTAATATTTCCCCAACAAACAAAGAAAATTATATTGATTTTTTCTCTCAGACATTTGACGAGTCCATTGAACTAGTAGCCTGTGGCCCGAATGTCCTAAATTAAATGCAGGCGCCTGCCTTTGCCAGTTTCAGTATTTCTTTTTGCCGATAGCTCAGAACTAATAATAAGGGTTCGTGCTTGGAAATTTTTGGGCAACTTTTTCCCCGCTTCAAATTGATTCTCAAGTTATGGACGGAGTGGATGGGGTGGAGGTGGAGAGCTTTCTGATTGCGCTTTAATGGCGCCTAATGGCCGGCGACAAGTGTGGCAAATTACTTTAATGGCCACTACGAAATAATGAACACCGAACACTTTACAACACAAGACCAGACGACGACGACGACGACGACCAACAACTACAAGGAGTGGACAACAGCGGTCAACTGGGGACACGGAACAACAGGGAACAAGTGACAAGGGTTGTGAAGTGCAAATTGAGTTGGTATAATGTGCTGGGTGTTGCTTATTTGTGGTCAATTTCTGGTATTGGTTAGCCATTTTGGCCAGAAGATATGACCAGTCGTCAGCGGTGGCTAACTGCTGAGCTTAACAAATGCAAAAATAAAGCTCAATTATTTTGTTAAATCTAAGAAATTGTGTAAATTGTTGCTGAACCGAAGACGGCTAGGTTCATTTCATTAAAAACAAGAGGGTAAGTTAAAGTATCTGGTACTCAGGGGAAGAAATATGTTAATTAACAGAGCTCAAACATTAATGTTAACACATTAACATTATGGAAATGCCGAAAAGTTTCGAAAAGTTAATTCGATCTTCATTAAAATTTCAGCTATTGGGTATATAAATGTGAGTTACAAAATTTAAGATCGTTATCTTAAAAATTGAATAAGCTATTCAATATTGAATTGGCGTGTGACTTCGGCTCCCGGTGGCTATGGCTGGCCGGCCCTGATCAAGGTGTTTTAAAAAATGGAAAGCCGGACGGACGATCAGGGCTATATTGACATGTTTCATGAAGTTTTGACGTCGTTGATATTGATACCCAATTGATACCCTTACAGTTTAGTTGATGTTTGAGGACGCTTCACCCTTTTGATCTTGATAGGTGGAAGGACAGAGCTTAGGCGTGTCCTTCTCTCCGCCAAGGCTAGGTTCATGCCCCTTTGCTTTGCCCCCAGCTAGGAAGAAGGGGCCAAAATATCAAATGACTAAATTGACCTCAAAGTTCCCTTGTTAAATAGGTAAATTTTGATATTTTGCCCGCATACATATTAATATATTTGGCAAGCAATGCTATGAATAATTTTAAAAAAAGGCTAACAATTTTTTTATCTTTTTTCGAGCGACGTTAAATAAAAGTAATGCAAAAAAATATATTCGGGTGTGTTCCAGAAATCTGTAGAGATTTTTGTATAAACGCTTGCATTTCGAATAAAAACTGCTTGCCTTTGTATGTAAAATGACACAAATATGCCCGGCTACTAGATTAGATGACAAAAATTGAGCGATTTGAAACCGACTGCTCAAGGCCAAGTAGATATAATGCGTTCGGATTTAACGACCCATGATTTTGTAGCCTATCTTATTCTTATCATTTCACAAAGTCCTTCTAGTTTAGTTTCAAATCAAATCGATTGTACGTAAATCTCTTGAACTTTCTGGAACACATCCGATTATAAAATCATGACCGAATGTAAAAAACACCACAGCAGAAAAATGTTTTCAAATCTTTGTTTCGAAGGGGACTCTAATCGTCCTAGTTCAACGGTCTTGCCATCTGTTCCACCGGGCTTCTTGCTTGCTGAGTGCTTAACATATGGCTGGATTTTTTTTATGTGATTTATCACACCGTCATGAGTGTGCTCGATAATCGTGTGCGATAAGATGCCGCGTTTCGTGTTCGTGAGTTCTATACAAAAAAAAAACTCAGAAAGAAGAACTTTACAGAACCACCAGAAAAAAATTTATAAAATAAATAATGAACGATTTTTAAGGGACTCTTCTGCGTAGATTAGTTTGGATCTTTTCTGGGATCATATAGCAACCACAAAATGCTCTTGAAACATGTCTGAACCGTTCATAAACTGAGCAAATTGATCATAAATTATGACAACTCTTTTCTTTTATATTATTGTTAACGAATGTTTGCTTGATAGGTTGGTTAGGTTGATTAAGAACGAGCTTTTCAGAGAGTGTAGTAATGCCAAGCTTAATAAAAATTATCCTATATACTTGTCAATTAATAACACATTCATGTAATCATTAGAAATATCAATAAATATTGAAAGTTGCTCTTTGTTAGTTCGAAATCATAAAAATCTTCATTTACTCTGTAATATGTTAGGAAATGTAAAAGATTGTGCCATCTACAAGACGAGAAGATATAAGACTTGGTCGATATTGGTTGCAATTCCTACCTAAATGGATACTTTCTATATAAGTTTAGATTCGGCAGAAACCATGAGGCTATTCCGTTGACTGACAGAGTACTTAAGGGGTTATACGCAGTTAGAATTTGCAAAATATAGTTTATTTTGTTTTTTGCATATTCTTATTGTACATAAATCAATTCAAGTCAATTCGCCAACTATTTTCCAAGTTACTCGCATATTTGTAAAGACTTGTCAATTAAATTTACAGTGCTGTTAAAACTTTAAGCGCGTTTTTCTCAACACTGTATTTTCAAAGTCGGTGACCACGATTACTTACGAAACGGCTGAACCCATCGTTTTTAAATTTTTACACAACCTTCTCAGATATATTACTCAGGTATTGATCGAAGGAATAAGATTTCGGATAACTATTTCCAATTTTTTAATAATACTTACGTAGAAATTTTGCTCGAAATTTCGCTTTTTCTTTATTACGAAGCCGCTATTTTGTCAAAAATCGCAATATTGATTATTCCTTCAACCATTACTTAGTTTTATTTATACACTAAAAGTATCTCTTTCGTTTTTTGATTTTGGATGAACTATACCACAGAAATCGTAGTGACCGCCAAACACTTTTTTTTTTTGAAAACCTTCAGCAGATCGTCTGCGGAAGCACACCAGACTAATATTTTTACAAATCATTAGTGCCTTTATGAACTTAAATGTGGCCACTAAATATAGCAATAGTTTTAGTATTTGTAAAATAAAATACTTTTTCACAATAAATTGATAAAAATACGTTTTTTCCGGCCATCTAACTGCGTACAACCCCTTAAGTAGCTATACACACTTATAAAAATTGGTATCAATATCAATTTGATACGTATTGTCTTAAATTGAAACAGAAACTAGTATAACATTTTTTTGTATCAATATAAAACTAGATAATAAAAAATCGATACTTTAGGTATTAATTTGATAAATAGAATATTAATTTGATACGCAAAAGTATTAATTTAAAACAAAAAGATTTTTAATACCAATGAATGTTAGTTCAAAGATTCGAAAAGTCTTATGTGAAGTGCTTATGTGAAACGAAGCATGCCGAATGTAGCAGCTGGTAACGCTTGACGTGACACATTTAATGGTTTGATTTTAGTGCAAACCCATCAGTACTTAGTTGAAAGTAAATGCTATGGAGGACACTTTCCTAGACGACGTTCTTATGATAAATTAATGGATTTCAATAAGGTGTACTAACCTCTTTAATTACAAGGTAAGTTTACGCAGCTCAGCATACAAATGTATATATGTTATCGTCATTGTTTTTAGAAACATCTTTATAACAAACCTATTTATAAAGGATATATATCACGTCACAAAGCTGCTGCAACGGTTTCTGCTCTTTGCAAGATGACGCCCAATGCGAGAGGTTCGAAACGAAGACAGCAGCAGAAGCTGCGTAAATATATACATGAATGGTTTTCAGCATGGAGCACACCATTACAGTGACTTATGTTTAAACAATATCCTCGTGGACACTGAGCATGCAGAGTGAGAGAATATGTTCCACATGGTGACGCGTCCACACCTGACGACTTCATTTTATTAGTGTAAATCAAATAAAGTCTGTAGGAGTTCAAAATAAGAGTAAAAAGATTTTACAATGTTATGTCTCAATTTAAATGTCAGTTTGTAGAGAACTGAATTGATTCTACAAACTTGATAACAAAAAATATTAAATTGATAAAAGCTAGTATCAAAATGATACTAAAAGTGTTACAATTGATATATCAAATTGATACTAACAAATTACTACAAAAAAAGTGTCTATCTGATACAAGTTAGTATCAATTGGATATCCTCGAAATATCATTTTTATACTTTAGAAAATATCAACTTGATATATGGAGTATTATAGAGAATTTGATATTCAATAGTTTCAAATTGATGAGTAAATAGTGTCATTGATGATTCCTTATTTTGGTTGCAGGTTAATTGGAATCAAGCACAATCATACACAAAATGAAGTATTTTGTGTTAGCATTAAGTTAACTCGGTTATGCCGTTTTTAATTTAATTTAAGATTAAAATGCTCATTATAAGTACGTATTATTTCAATACCGGTAAACTTGATCCATATCCGATTTGAAAGATTTTACGTTCATTTCCGACAATTTAAAGATATTTCATACCTTATTTTTTGATCGAAGTATTTGTCAAACAATCCCGACTTACTTCATGTATTTCTCGCACTAATATTGATGCATTCACGTAAATATAAAAATTGGAAGCTTATAACAGTCGTTTTGATTTTAAGAATGATTCTTGCTTAATTTAACAAATTTAGCGCCGATTTTTTATCTTCTACATAGAGCTACATAAAATTAGAAATAGCAGAGAAAATTGTGAGCTTATCTGACACATAGCACAGCGATCTCAACAATTGGACATTTCGCGCACTTTTTTGATGCGAATTTTGCATAAAGACCTTGCCATGAAGCCATACAAAGTTCAATTGGTGCAGCAGCTAAAGCCAATTGACCATCAGAATCGTCTACAGTTCGCAAATTTGGCGGAAGATCGTTTGGCCGAAGATGGTGAATTTTACCGAAAAATCATCTTTTCGGATGAAGCACATTTCCACCTCGGTTGTTATGTTAACAATCAAAATTGTCGCATCTGGGGCACAGAAAATCCGCATATCGTCGTCGAGAAGCCAATGCACCCACCACGTGTCACTGTATGGTGCGGATTTTGGTCTCGAGGCCTCATTGGTCCATTTTTCTTTGAAAATGAAGAAGGAGCCACCGTGACCGTGAATGGTGAGTGCTACCGCGCAATGTTAAGTGATTGGATCTTCGAGGAAATTAAAGCGGAAGGCTTGGACGATATTTGGTTTCAACAAGACTGCGTGCCACACAGCGCACGCTACATTCGATCTTCTGCGCCCTATCTTCGAAAATCGAATAATCAGCAAATATGGAGATGTGAATTGGCTGCCAAGAAGCTGTGATCTAACACCGTTAGACTATTATCTTTGGGGAGCGGCCAAGGACAAATGTTATGCAAACAATCCTGAAACAATTGATGAGTTGAAGAACAAGATTCGAGTTGCTATTGCAACATACGTGCCGAAACACGTTTTAAGTAAAACACAGTATAAATTTCATTTTTCTCTCAATTGAATTTTAACTCTTTTCTTAAGCTGAATTTTGTGACGTGTATTTCATAATTTCAAATTAATTTCTCTAACTTCTAACTATGTCTCACTTTTGCCAGAACTTTGCATTGCCACAAAATAGAAGTGAAACAAACAACAAGTAAAGTTACCGTCTCTAGAATCTCCGGGCTTACTGCAGTTGGGTCCAGGCATTTTCTTATTCTTATTTTTCATTCACAAGTGAAAAAATGCAAACAATTCTCCAACTGCCAAGCTGTTTATGTCCAGAATGTCTGTTGAAATGCGCCCTTTTGCCCTCTGGTCCCAACCTCATGCCAGAATTTTAGATTGCAAATTGAAAATTGAAATTTATTTTTAAAGCCGCAAAAATGCAAACACTTTTGCATACGCCGCAGTTTATTCAATTATTTGCAGGCCATCATCAAATTGCAGCCAAAAAATGCATTGCAAACGGAATGGAAACCCTTCGACGTTAGTTCTGCTGTGTGTTGTGTTGTGTGTGTGTGTTTTTTTCCGTAGTGCAGTAAAAATAAGTCAGCAACTGGGTCAATTTGAACGCTTCAGTGCCAATGGAGTGTAAAAAGCAAAGCAGGTGCTGTGAGTGTGTGGATTCCTGGGCATGGGCAGGTACTGTTAGGTGAAGAAGCCGTATCCGTGTGAAATTCAATAAATCTGTTTGCCTGCCAGTACAACGCTGCTACCTAAGAGATCGCAGCAAATTGCATTGGGTTTTTCTCTATTGACGTCATTACACTCGACTGAGAAGGAAGCCTTAGCACTTACAGCTGCAGGAAATTCTGTGTATCTGCTGAAAACGAGTTTTCTCTCTTATACCGATCTCCGGTGTGGTGAATAACTCCAGCTTCACCTTCCCCCCTTTTAATACTCCCAGCTTCAGCATCGCCAGCCTCTTCCCACTTATGTTTTGGGCTTTAGTTTCGCATCATTTTTGGGCGCCACTTTTGGACTCACCCGTTTGGAGTATCTCAGAGAGCGGTGTGTGTTTGTGTATACCCAAAGTTTGAAGTTTCCTAAGGTTTGCTCTGGTTCACATTATTAAATAACTGAATAACTGGCCCAGGCCTTAACTTTGTCTACTGCAAGTTTTTCCCCCCTCACTCGATACCAACAGAAATTCCAACGAAACGACGACGCAAGATGTGGTTGACCACTCTCCACTTATATGTACATACATACGTACAGACATCGTCTCATGCTCCGCACCTCCTCCTACATAGACGTTAGTAATGCTGCTTAAAGCTTTTATTGTACTTTTCGTTTGTTGCTTTGCACTTTTGGTTCGCTTGTGTTTTGGTTTCAATCATTCCGTTGCATGCGTGAGAAAATATCGTTAACATTTTCGTTTAGCGGCGCGCCATGACGTCTTGTGGAGTCGATATTTCAGTATTGGGCTGAGTTACACTTCTAAAATGAAAATACTTAAAAAATGTTCAATTTCAAACCAATCAAGAGGTGTTCGATATAATCGATCTTTCCAGTAGGATATACGAGGTGGCTTACAAAAGTGGGATTTGCTGGTACTGTATGAAAATTTAAGTATCTTATGATATTTAAAATTTAAGCAAGATCTTTTAAAATGAAGTTGTAAAAAGGTAAAAATAATGTTGGTGTGTCAGAGAGACTTCGTTTCTCGTTTTGACAATGTCAAAATTCATATGAAGCAAGTGCAACATCCCTTAACTCCATTTCTAAATGCTGTACATTATTTTGACATATAAAGATTATTTTCCGAAAGAATTCAAAGTATTCTTCTAATTGGTCATTATCGTCCCCACAAAAAGAAAAGAAATTGAATAAATTTGTTATTTTAAAATATATCTAGCTAAGTAAAAGGTATCCGAAAGTTTCAAGTCCTTGGTAATGGTACAAAAACGTGTTTTTTAATTTACCCTAATAAGCATCATTTATCCGCAACAGGATATGAACTATCCAACCGAACACCCTAGGCTTCCTTGAAATTTCCGCATATTCGGTAGCTAGGTGTACGAAAAAAACTCTAAAGATTCTCAGGAATCAGTCGAACAGTTCGGTGTACTGAATTTCCCAAAAATAATACAGGTTCATACTGCCATGTTCCGGTTTTCATTCGAATTTTTTACATGTTCACTTTTCTATTAAAGGGGTTTTCTCGCTTAGAAATTTTGTTTTCCATTTTCTTTTCATTAACTTAAACGCGCTATTAGGGTCTTAAAAACATTCTGTAAAACTTTCAAGCCTATCCGACAATATGTTTAAGATCAATTAACAAAATACTTGTTTTTTCCTACCCTCGTATATGACAAAAAATTTTTATCGACCCTCGTATTTTTCAAAATTCTATGTTTATTCTTTTTTTATCATAAGACTTCAATTAAAGTTAACAAAAGTTCAAAATTTCTAAAAAAGATTTTATATTACCTTGTCTTGTCGCAATTTGACCGAAATTCCTCGATAACTGTTGAACCGATTTTGATAATTTTTTTTTTTGGTGAAAGGTAACTTATACGTGCATTAAATCCATGTTTGAAATCTATTACAAATAATTTTTATTTTATCGGAAACAGTTGTCGAAACTTTAAACAATTTCTCAAAACCATGTTTTCAAACATGTTCGCACGATAACTAAAGTTTTTCTGGACCGATTTTGATGAAATAAGCGTCAAACGAAGAATTAACGGCGCTATCGTGTGAACCTCGATCATTACCGAAACAATTTTTTTTACTATTTTTTTCGGATACTGGACAAAAAAAAAAGTGAAAAATCGATTTTTAATTTTCAAAAAAGTGGTATTTTTTTTCTTCAGGCTCTTCCTTCCGGGTGCAGTATACTTCCGTAATCGTGCGAATATTGGACATACTTTCTTTTTTTAGACCCTTCTTTGAAGGCCGACAACTTCTTAACGGCACCATAAATTCACTTTTTTTTTAAATTTTTTATTTTTCTCAATTAATAGCCCTTCTAAATACTTAAAAAATTAAGAAATCTTACCGCGTTTTTTTTCCACGATTTTGTAAAAATTAAGAAAAATTCGGCCGTCTAAACTAGAAGACCCCCTTACACAATCAAGTATTACCCTTGTTCCACTGGCGAACATTCAATCACATTCTCGAAAAGTGGATTTTCCTTGTTCCACTGACGAATGTTGATCACGGCCACACTAACGTCAACAAAGACGTTCAATTGCTATGTCTGTAATTGTAAATCAAAGTTCAAAAGTAGCCTTTTAGCGGAAAATAGCTATAAGTCAGGACAGTAGCTAGATCATCCATGACAGTGACCTGATCATCCGTCGCTGATGATCTACCGAATGGACATTTATGTCTTATGAGGCAATACACAGAACGAATGAGGTCATTTAGATCATTCAGCGGATGCCCTCTAGAATGTGCCAGTGGAACAAGGGATACAACAGCACATTTAACAAATTCTAATTCGACAATTTTTGTCGAAAGTTAAACGGGATTAGTATTAATAGACATTTTTGGCGTTCTCTTTTATATTTATCTTTCAGAGTTTTTTGGCCAGAATTTTCGTTTCTTAAAATTTTGCCGTTTCCATTGACAAATCGCGTTGACAAAAACAGCTGCTTGTTTGCTTTAAATAACAGGCGGCACTTTCAAACTCACGTGAACTTTTTGGAAAATGAACAAAAAAAAAAAGACATGCCCGTCAGGAATGCAATTTCTCGGGGCGAACTCATTGCCGTCGCTCTGAACTATCAGCAGAAAGCTAAATACACAACTTATTTTGACTTTTAAACTTTTTTTTTATTATTTTGTCATCATTTTTAGAAAATGACAGAAATGAAAGGCAAAATGAAGTGCCAAATCGTGGGGAAGAAATTATATAATTTTCTTCATTTCTTATCATTTCAAGAAATTAAGTTTAATTTCTTTGGTGGAAATAAACCATTTGGAATTTAACTTTACTGTCTTTAGCAATTTTGTAGTTCTTAACAAGGCCTACAAAACGTATTCTTGGACCAGCTCAAAAAAATAGCTTCTTCATGCTGAAAATCACGAAAATTTTAAAAATGTCAACCTTTAGTCGTGTTTTTTGGGGAAATTGTTAGTAAATTAATGTTCTTGTTATACTATTTTTGCGTGGTACCAATATTATAACTAGAGGCGAAGTAAAGTAACCCCCGTCACCGTCAAGCACATTGATGGAAAAAAATTTTAATTTGGAAGATCAGAGAAAATAAATTTTCGGTTATTTTATTTGGGAAGTAGATGTGGGCGTGGTACAATTTTGGCCATCCGAACTAAATTTTTATCTCATCTGAGAATAGGCCTTTAGGCAGGTCCGACCTAGTGTACAAATACAAATGTGAAACGCTTATTTGGAAAGAACTCAGTACGAAATCGAGAGATTTTATCCAAAACCCGATACATTTCAACATTTCTTCATTGTTGTCTTTTTGAAATTTCTTATTAAACCAAAAATTTTGTGAACTAATTATGCGAACTAGTTCAGTTTTAAAGAAGACAATTATCTAGATCTTAACCAATTCCAATGAGTCGATTTAGCTGTTTCAGGAAAAATAAAGTGAATTGTGACACGTACAGCAGGGCTCCGGATTTCACTTTATTTGCGAATGGTAATTGAAACCAACTCAACTGTTTTTGTTTTCGACAGATTTTCATTCTCAACTTGTTCGCAAGGCAAGATCAGCTGTTTTGATCAAATTATCAGATTTCGCTTTGGAGAAATCGCAATGTGTTGTTGTCAAAAGAAGTTTGGCAGATTGTTCAATTATGGGTGTGATCACTGATCAGAAATAAATTGTATAAAAATAGACTTTAATCCGAATTGTTTAAGAAAGTCAAAAAAAGGGAGCACGACTAATTGAAATAAAATTTAATAAAAACAATAAGAAGTGTTTGCTTGTTTCTAGATTCCGAGGAGGGGGGGGCACAATAGACCAGGATTGGTCGCGGTGCGCCATTTCCCCAACAACAATAATCCCTATTACTTCGTCAGTTTCTGTGTCGCTGCGTCATATGCGAGCTGACATTAGACAAGATGCTTAATTCTTTGTCCCGTTTACTCTAGTCCAAGCAAGTTCACTCAGCTGGGTAAGAGCCACAAGAGTTTGTCTGCTGAAGCGTATTTGTCGTATGCAGCAGCCGTAAGAGCGTAAAAATACCAGTTGGCGTTCCTTGCACCATTGTCCTCTAGCTCGTCTAATCACTGAGTTTAGCTTAATGCAATTTTTACTTAGAAACAGCATTCGGCTATGAAAAAAAAATCAATTTGTCATAATCAATATAGTCTGTTGTAGGCTTTGAACAACATTTAGGCAATGAACAAAAATTCAAATAAATCAGATTTACCAAATTAATGAGTTTTTGATCTAATATGGGAAGTTGCATTTTTTTGTTGAAACAGTCTCTTATACGCGTGTGTAACCAATCAATGTTTATGGTGTGGAGACAAATAAGTGGACAATTTAAATTTATATATAAAAAAGTTGAAATTACATATTATCTCTCCAATTTGATTTCTCATGCCTAAAACATGTCTTGAAGTGACGTTTTCTTTATTTTTTTCAGTTT
This sequence comes from Lordiphosa magnipectinata, assembly GCA_037044535.1. Classification (NCBI taxonomy): domain Eukaryota; kingdom Metazoa; phylum Arthropoda; class Insecta; order Diptera; family Drosophilidae; genus Lordiphosa; species Lordiphosa magnipectinata. The sequence continues at coordinate 92,600 of JBAMBO010003470.1, forward strand.
TTTATATATTGCCTAACATTGCTTTCGTCACTAGCGTGTGTGGCTGTCCAGATTGACACGAGTTGATTACGAAAACTTGTCTCTGAACTGAACAACAACCAAGCAATAAGCCTAGATGATCGATAGCTTTAATGAGTTATCGATTGCCCTTCGCGTTAACGTTGATGGTCATGACGATGCTGATGATGATGATGATACAAAGAAAACAAAAGAGCCAAGTTTTTTGCTTTAAATCAAACAAAATAAACCTACACATGAATGAAATATTTGTGAAAATAATCCTTTCCTCCAGCCACCCAGAAACAAAGACACACACGAACTAAACGCCTTCATTTATCATTATTAACAATTTGTTGATACAAGTCGGGTAGTTGAACTGTCGCACACAAATATAACCAGTGGCCCAGGGAGGGGACTTTGGGGCAAACGACCTCCGGGGTTGATGACAAAAAAGTTTAGTGGAGCGCAAAATGCAGTTGGCAGACTGTGACCAAGATGACTACTATGTATGCAAATTTCAATTTCCTCTAATAATTGTGGTCTTTGTCTTCCTCGTCATCGCTTACACATGTTTGTTCAGTTGTTTGTTGCATCGATTCGAGGAGCAGGAACCACAAAACCAATCAAACTCGACCCCTCCCCCCTCGACCCTCGTTGTCGGTCTCTGTCACTGACCAAACAATGCCACAACTACTTTCCCATTTTGCCGTTGTTTTTCTGGCCCAGTTTCAGTTGTTGTTTTTGCTATGTTTTTATGCTTTCGGGCCTGAAAACTATTTTTGTAATTGAATTGTGCCATAATGCTCACTCGCATTTGCACTTATTTACACTTGGCCATTGTGATTGGAAATTGCATAAATTTTAATTAAATTTTTGCCTCCGGTTTGTGGTATTTATGGACAGTTTTTCCATTTTGTATTAGTTACAATTTAGTGTGAGTTCGAGAAAGCCAAAGGATGCCAAAACCAGGAACTAGCAAACAAAACAAAACAAAAACGGCATTGAGTACTTTGTTGAAGCCATAATTTTACTTGTACAAGTTTTAAAATAAGTTTCCCACAAGACTTTTGTTTTCCACCGCCTTATTCGAGAACTTAGACAAGTGAAATTATGGCTTTGGATAAACTTGGACAAATTTTCGAAACGAACAACGAAAGTAAACTCAAACTATAAAAATCAATGCTTAATTTTTGGTTTAAAGACAACTTTTGGTCTCAACAACACTAACAAAAATAAAGAATATATTTGTGAAACAACAAGAAATAGAAAGGGACACCGAAAAAACCTTAACATCAGTAGAAACGGGACTTCTTTCTCGGATACGTCCTAGAGGTCCCAGAGATTATAAGAAAGGTATGACCCTGAGAGCTGCTTGACTGTCTGAGTAAGTGTATATGTTTCCTTCTTGGATCATAAGTTTGATAAGTTACTACTAGTTACTAAACATTTACAGTGGTGTTCTGGAAATCTCTAGAGATTTTCGTATGAATGATGGCAATCAAGCTAAACTTCGATGACTGTGTCAGGGCTGTTGATTGGTTTGCGCTCGTCAGTCGGTGTTACAGAACTTTAAATAAATACATTTTTTTATTGGAAAATTTAGATAGAAGGTTTATGTAGGAATGAAATCTAATTGGCAGTCGATTTCAAATCACTAAAGCTGCCATTTCACTTGTCTTATCTCTATATATATAGAGACTCTCTGACGATAGTGTAATAGCAATTCAAATATCTCTAAATATTTAGAAGATTTAGCCTTGTTTGATATAATAGAACAGGTTCTATTTGATAAGAGTTTCTCTTTAGAGAAGTTTGGCAATAAAATCTAAGAGATATATGACAAGTGTAAAGGCAGCTTAAGTGGAGAGCAGGTTTTCATCAAAATTAAAACACAGCATTGATATTTAGTTAATATGAGTTTATTTTATTTGAAAAGTAATCACCTCCCGAGTCAGTTCACCTTTCATATCCAAATGCTATTTGTCGAAAAAGTATTATTCGCACGAAGTTAAATCAGGCGTGTATGGGTAGTCGTGTGTCTAATTAAAGCACATCAAAGTTCAACGTCAAGTCGAAGGGTATTAAATTCTGTATATGCTACCGTAGAAGCTTTTAGTTGCTCATAACAATGGATCAAACAATAATACACAAGAATTAAACACTAGACTGAAATAAAGCTAAGTTCCCACAGGCACAAAATTTGCCCAGATTTAGATGAAAAGTTGACTGAATGGGATTAAATATTTATGGCAATATTTGACCCCATTAATTTGCCCATGGCACCCTAGCTTTAGTTTAAGGTCCTGCAAAATCTGTCATAATGGCTATATAGCAAAATTTTCATAATTATTTGCCAGTGAAACTTTAGCTTTACAGATTTGGTTACAGCCATTTATTACCCTAAAGTACTTCTCGGGGCAAGTCAGATGAAGATGTACAGGCATGTTCTTAATTTCAATTCCATGGCAACTTTTCGAAAGTGGAACTGATTCGTGTTATAGCATACCAAAAATGAAAAAGTTTGTCGGTTTCAAAATGAAAAGTAACCACCAAATTACTCACAACTTTTCCTTAATTCTGTGATCAATTTGGAAATTATAAGTGTAATTTAATTCGAATTCCAAGTGATTAATTGATTTAGAAAGCATTTTCTTTGATTGATGTGTCAAGAATTTGGCAGTGTCAGCTAAATTTGAAAAGCAAAACGCTTACAGTAAGTCATTTGACAAATAAGCCTGAGGTTGGTAATTTTTATTTTTTAGTTTTAGTTTGATTTAATTTAATTGTTGCTATTCATTTTTCAATTCATTTTCATTTTAGTTACAGCAGCACACATTTTAATAAATGTCAAAAACTACAAAATTGTGAGTCTGTGATGTCACAATGAAATTTTTGCATGTAAATTTATCGGATTGACTCGGGAGGTGATTTATTTATCAAATAATATAAACTCATATTAACTAAATATCAATGCTGTGATTTTATTTTAATGAAAACCTGTTCTCCTTCAAAAGCATTTTGTAATTTAAAGAATTGTTCCCTAAATCCAATCCATTCGAATCTTGTTTTCTTTTTGACGGTTAAATAAATGCTTGTGTAATGTCACTGATTCTTCCACCGGACATGTCGTTATATTGTAGACCATATAAAAAAAGTTTAAAGCTGCCTTTACACTTGTCACATATCTCTTAGTTTTTATTTGCCAAACTTCTCTAAAGAGAAACTCTTATCAAATAGAACCTGTTCTATTAGATCAAACAAGGCTAAATATTCTAAATATTTAGAGATATTTTTTTGCATCATGGTTCCAACTGTTCCATTTTCGATCGGTTAGCTCGGACTTGCTCTTTTATGTATTAATGAAGGGACGGTGGCCAAAGTCACTCGTGTATTTCTCACAGACGCAAGCCGAAATAATGATTGTGTGAATCGGTGAGCACAAGAAGCAAGCAAATCGGCTGAAGTCTTTCCTGCTCACCATTTGGCCGGCCCTGATTTAGTGCAGATCTTGTTTGGGTCGCTCGGAGATAACTCAGCATTCGCTTTTTGGTAGCTATACATTAAGATTCGTTGGTCTTTTATTGAGTGTGTTCTACGTTATTGTGCGGTTGGTCATATTTGTCGTATTTCTTCTACTTTAGGAAATAGTGCAATGAATCGTATCGATTGGTATGAGCAAAGGTTATATATATGTTTTTTATTCTATGTTATAAGTTCTTTTAGTTTTGACATTTCTCTGGTGTAGTCTTGGGATGATTATGAGTAATAAACAAAAATGTGTTACTCACTAAACTGAATAATTGTTATTTCAGTGAATCTTGTTCAGACGCTTTTAGTCACCGACTCTTTGCTATGTGTCTTTTGCTCAGGTTAATTTAATTTTTGAATTTTATGTCAAATGTCACCTTTAGCCCTTGCATACTAATACCAAATATATCCATACAATAGAATAGAGTCGGGATGAGACTTGTTTAGCGACCAAAAGCCCGAGATGAAGTGGAATGAGTTGATGAGTAAGCGACAACTGTCTAACCAACTCAAATGTTTTTCCGGACACTTTCATAATGTGGTCGCTCCACATTAGGATTTAACTTAATTGGACTACCAGGTTAGTGGTATCCTTAGCATATTCCAGCGGAACATTGTTTTTTCAGCTTAGGCAGTTCATTGACATTAAGGGCCTTCTTGTAAATTACTAAACATTTTGAATTTTTAGAACTTTGCCTGAAGCCATTCGCTTCGTTAATTTCCACAATAACGTAACGGTCGACTTCCATAAAGTTGGACATCATCGGCATATAAATGGACACAACAGCCTATCAGACAATCAGGAAGTTCGTTAATATACACAAAGAAGAGTAAGGGCCCAAAAACTGAACCTTGAGGAACACCACGAGTCAGACGTAAGAAACCTGTCATACAAGACCCCAAGACCACTGTCTGTTTCTGTCACACAAATAGGACTTAATAAGACGCGTAGAAGTTGAGAAAAAATTTAACAAAATTTTTAAGCTTGGTACTTAAGATTTTGTGGTCAACTGTATCAAATGCCTTGCCATTTTTCTGAGTTGGCTAACAAAAAGACAAAGCAACGCAGTGTGTTCAGCTAATCACAATGTGAATAAGTTGAATCACATTGAAAAAAACAACTAGTGAATATTAGGGTACCTTTTTTTAAGCAAAAATGGAAATTTAGAGAGTGCGCCCCCTTAACGAATTCCTTTTGTATTATAGATAATGAAATTTTAAAAAAACAAATTATGTTTTAACGGTCGCGATGAGGCCACAAAGCTTAAACTAAAAATTACCCATTCTCCTTAAGCTACATCAAAATTTCAACAGTGAAAACTGTGCTACTTGCTACATGCAACATATTTCTGGTTCACGTTAAATATCAAGGGGCGCTCGTGTAACCTTACCTTTTTCATAAAAAAAAACAATCTTGTGAACATGTTCTGTAAAATAAACATCCTTAATCCACTGGTGAAATACAGACATCTTGTATCTCTGATTCCCGAAACCGCCTTCGAACTCACGAACGACACCTGCATATTCGACTGAAAATGTTCACGCATTTTGTTAATGCACTCAAAAAATAACTCGCCCTAAAAAGTGTCATTGTCGACCTCATTTTTATAAAATCACCCTAAAAAAGAGGCCAAAGGTGAGACTCGCCTTATTTTTAAGAAAATGCTAGCAACGAGGGCCTTGGTGGAGTAGACAAGACATTCGCCTAGAAAACGCCGAGGCCTGGGATCTGAGCGTTGAGAGCGATTTCGATTCTAGGACTAGTTTCTTTAATAAAGAACAATAACACTTGGCAGCAAAGTCCAGTATATTGAAGGGTTGGTATTGATTCCAGATGATTTTCGTATGCTGAAAACGAATCTGTTTTCAGAAATGGTCCATCACGTCGAGATTTTGAGTAATTTGCCTATTTTGACCATTTTCAGACGTGCTTTGTGGGGAAACTATACTTTTGTTTTGACTTTTTTCGGTATTATTGTAAATTACTATTTCTTAACTTCAAAATAAACTATCCCAAGGAATTGTACGATTTTTTCAAGCGAAGATATACCATTTTGAATACATAGTCTCGATAATTATAAAATAACAAAACAGTCTACTGCACAAAAGTATGCCTTGCAGAAACAGTTCTGCCGGCTAGTAATTTAAATAGAATTTCAATGAAAATTTTCAACAAACCCCATTGCATACTTTGGGGCAGCAACAATATATTGGGTTTTTGTAAGCTCGGATACAATTTCTAAAAATGGTATGTCTTCATTAGAAAAAATCGCAGAATTGTTTGGGATAGTTTATTTTAAAGATAAGGAGTAGTTCTTTCCGATAATATCAAAGAAAGTCAAAACAAAAGTGTAGGTTATCCACAAACCGCGTCTAAAAAGATTCATAGGACAATTTGTTGTATCTTTAAGCTCAAATTATTTAAAATCTCGAAAATCATCTAGAATCACCAACGATCCTTCAATATACTGGGAAAGGTCTAATTTGGTTGCCCTTTGTAATTTTCTGAGTGTGTTGGAGAATTATGTAAACTATTTCAAGGACATCACATCGTTTCTAAAAGATACAAAATAATTGGCTGCAACATTCCTAACGACCAAAACTGACAGAGGAAAGCATTACATAGAAAGAACAACGCCAAGTGCTTTTCAAATATTAATAACTTCACAGCAATAGATGGTTAATGTTGTGTAAAAAAGTTTTTAGAAACAACATTTTTATTAGATATTCGGAAGCGGTATTGAAACCTCGCTTGCCTCTGCGCCACCAAGGCTTCGGAATTCATGGCGCACTCTTTTCACCTGAATTTTTGTCATCTTTGGTTATGTTTATTTAAGAATTGCTAATAATACAAAAACTAAAGGCTTTTTTTTAAAAAACTCAAAGGATCTAATTGTGTTTTACATCAATAAAATTTTGATTTCAAAAATAACTTAATTCTATGTTCAAGTTGATGAAAACTTTTATAATTAAATTAAAAACTGAAAAGTCTCTCAAGTGAATTAGTGAAATATTCGCTTTTGGAAGTCAATTTTTGTGTTAGAAAATTTATAATTTCTTTCAATTTTCGAGAAAGCAAAGGCTAAGCCTAAAATTAGTGACCAACATGGGCAAAAAATAACAATTTGTTTTCAGTTCACGGTCGCCAACTTAAGCCAATATTATTTTATTTACATATATGACTCACCTCACTTGCGCCAACATTATACAATGTATTCAGCTCCAATCCAAATATTGTGTGTGTTGTTATTCTCGTCGTTGCTTTACCGGACAGGAGGGGATTCCTTCGAAAAAAACAAAAAACCGCTGAGCTAAGCGAAGGCAGCAAAATTAAATGCTCAAGTCATAAAATACAGGAGGGGCGAGCGAGCATAAGATTCGGGTGCTGCGTTGTTTGCTCTTGGTCTGCCTGTGACTTTTTTCTTTATGCCGTAAAAATGGCGTTTTATTAGAGCAGGAGCCTTTCTTTTTGCTGCTGCTGTTGTTGTTGTTGTTGTTACGTTTTACACTTTGTTTACAGGATAATCGCTTGATTTATGACACTTTCTGCTTTCAAGTGAAACTTTGTACGTACAGACGTATGGGTCGATTTTCTTTCTTTTTTTTGTGGTTTTTGATGAAGGACCGTTTGAAACCGTGGACCGTGGGCTTAAGGAAGGAAGCAGCAATTTTTTATGTTAGGGCGAGAAAGACGTTAAATAAATAGAAATATAAAATCAATACGGCGTAAAAATCAAGAATATGTTGCAGGATTTTTTGATGTGGTAATTTCGCGAAGTTAAATCAGTTGTTTTTTATATTATATTTTTTTGTTGGTCTCACACACGTGACTCATTTCACTTGGGGGTAAGCGCGAAGGCACGCCTCAATGCGGGCTCGGAGGCGTATTATATAAATGTCACATTGTTTTGTTTTCGAGCAAAATTAATAGCCGTGTGAATTATTATTATTTATTTGGGATTTTGGTTTTCCTTATTTTTAGAGAATTTTTTGTATTTTTTTTGGTTAAACCAAGAGCTCACAGCTGTGCATAGCCGCCACACCAATTGCCGTCGTTTTGAATGCTTTGGCTACCTACCAGAGTGCGACTCTCCTCCAACTGGAAAACTGGCTGCAAAGCGCCTATGAGAACCAGTTTTTTTCCCAAGGAAAAATAATTGCCCAAAAATATGGGGTTAAAGTTTTTGGCCAAAGATTAAATTGAGACAATTGATGACCAATTTATGATTCTTGCCTGACAATCTCAAATTAGTCTGGCGAAAGGGAAATCTGGTGAGTTTGCTTATAGCTCTATTTCTAGATTTCCATAATTTTGACTGAGCTAACAGCTGATGCGTAACGGTTCTGCAAAAAAAGAATAGCGGGAAATTTCGCCTTGCGCAACTTTCACCCAACATCCTTTTTTTGCGCTCTCTCACTCCGCCCCTTCGGAGCCAGAATCAGAACTGTGCTTAGCACAGTCGAGCGTTCCAGTGGCGCGACGCTCTCTTTTGTGTGTGATCCTTCGTCGTCATCGTCGCCAAAACTGGAATTTTCTTACAGACTCTTAGGCTTTTCTCGTGTTTCTTTTTTTTTTTTTGTAACTTTTAGCACCCGCGCGGGTGTGGTCCCTGAAAATTGCCGAAAATTATTTGAGAGAACTCCTGTGAAACACTCACGACGACCACGTACCCACCCCCCGCCCATGTTGAGGCGACGTTCCGCTTGATTTGTGAAAGGTTTAAGCGAAGCCTTTTTAATTTGTTTAAATTTCAGCATTCAAAAATTCACAAAATAATATTTGAATTTTCAATTTTAGTTGATTTTCACACACACACACTGAAACACACTTACTAACACAAGTAACAGTTACTCCCAAGCGTAGCTTACGTTAGCTTCAGTTTTGCACACCGCACGCGTTCAACAACAATTGAGTACTGAATCTGCCTCAGACTCTGTGGCAGGAATCAAGCGTTTGCAGCAGCCACCACCACACACAACTTCCGGAGAGCAGCATGCCCATACAGACCGACCGTGAGAGCGGGAACGGGAGCGAGAGAGTATGCGCCTATGCGCCTTTGGTTGACTCTTATACTCGCGATGCTCGACCAGGTCGTCGGCTAACCTGTCCGTTGCTAACCCTTTAGCATGGCCCTTGCTGTTGTAGCCGTAGAACGACTCCGACTCGTCGTCGGCTTCATTGAATAATTATCTCGAGTTTACCTGTTCAGCCGTTGGTCGGCTTGGCCCTTTTTTTTTTGCTTTTGACCCAAAAAACCAGTTTTTGTACTATGTTTGGGTTCTACAACAACTCGTTTCCCCACTCTGTTTTGAATGATACTCTCGAACTGGGGTATATCACAATATGCAATTCTCTGTTCGGACAATAACAAAGCCAAGGATTTTTAGCCAAAGCATTAAAACGAAGTTTATGGCCAAAATAATAAATAATAAAAATGTAAATTGAATAAAAAAGAAATAAAACTTACCTCACTTGTGTCACCGAAAAGAATAAAGCTGGACAAAAACGGTCCAAATTATATTCAGCCATGTTTTTAGTTCCACTTTCACAAAAATTTTGTACCAGATTTGGACTCTAAATCACAAATCTTTAGTGGAAGTGGAATTGAAAACATGCCTGATTGTAGTTTTTCTTGCAAAAACCCATTTACATTTAAACTATTACGGGTTTTGCACTAATGTTTGCTATGAGTTTTCAAGCATCTACACAGAGTTAAAAATTCAAGAACATCCAAATCTAGATGATCAGAAACGTTGTCAAAATTATTGAACGAACTGGTTTTCTTATTAGTAGTACAATGCACTCAATTTGAGAACAATTTTCTCCGTTCAAGTGGAACTTTTTTTATTGCAAAAACATTTAAAACATTACAAAATTTGGGAATATTTCGTTCTTGTTTTAAGTTTCCGGCAACTTATTTTCTGACCATGTTTTTTCCCTCGTTGTAGGCAAGGCAGTTCTTGACCTGCAATAGTCGGGCATAGTTATTTGTGTCTTTTATGGTATTTCAAATTTTTTTAAGACTTAAATAAGGTTAAATGCCATTGGACATACCTATACACTTCAAGACCCACACCAATTCTGGTTTTTTTAAAGCTTCTGGTAAACAAAGAAATATAAAAATTTCTGCTTTCAACTTTGCTTAGTCTGGTCTGGAAATCGAACCTTGCACTGGACACGAATGGACAGCACCATCGCAAACGATTGTTGCCACATGACTAACATCCTACTTATATTTTTTCGCTCTCGCTTCCTAATTTATGAACATGTGATCTCGAAAGGAATTAAAGAAAGCACATTTGGTATGATACAAGTTTTAACTATGTAGAATATCCTGATGACTTGTCAACCATTTTAAAACAATTGCCACATTGTTTTCAGACCTCTAAATATATCTGTCATTATACTAATTTCTTTCCTTGAAAGTTGGTAATTGATTTGTGTGAGTTTCCGATTTCCTGTACGGGACGATATTCTCAATATTCTGTGATATTTAGCGTTTGTAACGAATACTTCTATAAGGATTTTAAAGCAATTCAATTTTTTTCTAGGTGTTTAGTTTTGAAAGTGTGCGAAAAGTCACAAATTCACTTTAGAAATAATATTTTTCCGATACTTAAAAGCGGAAACGGGACATCATAAAATAAATTTAAAAAAAAGTCAGACCGCTGTAGTCGAATGACCCGACTACAAAATACCCTGTACAATTGAAATTTTCTAAATCTGAAACAAACTTGATCTGGGTACGGTATACACCTATGTACATTAGGGTGTCCCAAAAAAAATTTTTTCACGGGTGCTCAGGCATTTTCTGAAAGCTTTTAGGGGTAAATATTTTTGAGTTTTTTTTTCAGATTTTTCGGAAAACGTTTAGAGCAAGTCGAATTTTCCCCAAAAATCGGGTTTTCCGTACTGTTTTTGAATTTTACTCATAGCTTTGTCAATAATCACGATTTTCTTAGTTTAAAAATCAGCATTTTTAAAGACAAATGTCTAAATTTTACTTATATGGGCATAAACAATAAGTTTTGGCTACGCTTTTGCTCATTTAGGTACCATATATTTAATTTTTTCGAAAATTTTGCATAAATTTTGTAAATAACGCATTATAACTCATAAAATTTTTATGAAAATCAAAAAAACTAGTGATGCAGTTTAAAAGATGGGTAAATTTGGGTAAATAACATTTTAATTTTAATACTCTTTAAAAGCTTTGCACCCATTGCATGAAACTAATAATATTATAAGCTATTTGCCAGTTTGTTATATGGCAGCTATACGATATTCATCCGATTTTGACCGAACTCCCCAAAATTGTGTGGAAACTGATAATATTTACAGCGGTATAAAGGCGCTACTATTGAAAACAAAAAAGTTTTTCCCACTAAAACTACTTTTTCGACCGACAGCTATGGCAGCTATATGCTCTAATCATCCGATTTGAATCAAACTTGGCAGAATTGTGTGGTAGCATATAATATTGATCAGTAACAAGTTTGAGAGCGATAGCATTGAAAACCAAAAAGTTTATTAGTTTTATTAGTTATTAGTTTCATGCAAGGGGCACAAAGCTTTAAAAGAGTATAACTCTGGAACGGTGAATGCAAATTAAAACCTGATTTTTGGGGGAAATTCGACTTGCGCGACCTCTAAACGATTCCCGAAAAATCTGGAAAAAAAACTTAAAAATACTTACCCCTAAAACCTTTCAGAAAATGCCTGAGCAAAAACAAAATTTTTTTTTGGTACACCCTAATGTACATGCAAAAATATTTGTCTATCTCTTATAGTCTCTGAGATCGACGCGTTCATATAACTAGTGCCTGCTGGTTTACCCATGCTGAATACAAATTGCTATGTCAAAGTCATATCTTAGTTTCCGATTCCAAGATATTCGCGAAAAACTAATAATCCGACTATTTACCGTTCTAGAATTTTTGCTGGCCACACTAAGCATTAACTGCTGATTTTATGAAGCCTCCAGGATAGTAGACATATCAATGCAACTGAAAAAAATGAAACACGAGCTATAAGTGAAGCCAATAATGTCGAAATTGGCCTTCGTAGACAAATTTTTCATGATTTATAGCAATTTTGTCATTTTAAACCATTTGTCATTGTTTTTGTCGCTCATTTATTTAAACCGGTAAAGTTAAACAAATGCTCTAATTATGGTCATTTTGTTGCATTTTTGTTAGGACCATAAGCTGAAAATTAAGATTTAAATCTCTGGGAGGACAACTAGACTCCCGTCCCATTCTTGTAAAGCAGCTTTAAATAGGCAACTTGATATAACATTGGCGTAACTAAATATTTATTGAAATGTACGGTAACAGAACGATTAGGAACTACTTCAATAGCTATGCACCTAATTGAATATTCGTGGAATATTTCTCGTTCTCATTAACAGCTAAGAATTCAGTATACAAAATTTAGAGCAAGACACAACGATGTGAACCTTGCAAAAAAGTGAGTACCGCAAAAGTTGATGTGGAACAGCGTACGGTGTGCTGTACAGGAAAAAAAATGATATGATCTGAGTCTCAATATTAAATTTTTTCATATAAATGAAAAGCCGATTTGACACACTAGAAATTGACCTGTCCGGAAATATCAAAGTGAAATTTTCGACCATTTCAAGACCTTATTTTTTAAGATCAAATTGATATTTTATAATTTATTTATTATTAAGAAAAATGAATTAAAGTTTACTTGGTGTTATTGTTGGCAGATCAAGTTTACTTTTTATTTTTCAAATCCCACTAGGAACAAAGAATATGGACCGACTTTTTTATCAAAATGTATTATAAGTAGTTAAATATCAAGAAAGTGGTGCTTTCGGAAGATCGGTTCAGTACATTCACACATGTCGGCCTCAATGGCTGGGTCACCTATATTTAATCACCTCTTCTACGACACAGCTGAAAAAAGCTGACTTGGATCTCTCATAGAATCGATCCATTGAAAAGCATAGAGCATAAAAGCACCGGCTTGGCCAAATGATAGTTTGTTGTGTATCTTAAACATGACTTTGAAGTTATGGGCGCACAGAATAGTGCTGCTGCTACGCATGCTCTCTGCGAGCGACTGTGTCGACTTCAGTGAAGTGGAAATGTGCTAAGCGACAAACACCGAAATTACACATCTTCTGTTCAAGAACCGTAACAGAGGCCATTTGGTTGATAAATTGCCTTTTAATTATGCCTGATATTTTCGCTCTGCCTTTCGGCAGTGTCTTTGGGCAACAATACGCTGATCGATGCGGGCTACCTGCAGCAGACAGGAATGCGCTTTTTGTGGCATGATGAAGGCACTTTTTTCCGTTGCATATATTGCCAAGTCATAAAGTTCTCACGGCTCAGAGTCTCAAACTGACCTACGGTGTAATATTTTAATTAGCCGCCCAGTTTCCCAGTTTTTGCCAAACAGACTGACTGACAGACGGAGAGAGAGAGAGAGAGAGAGAGAAGGAGCGGGAGATGGAGAGAGACACTGGAAGTGGATATCCACGGCGCTTGCGCTAGGCCCCCTACCCTAATCTAGTCGTGGGTAAACTGTTTCGTTTTCGCTGAATTTCACTTGGTTCACATGTGGCCCTTGGCTGCAGCAGCGGCAGCAGCAGCAGCGGCTGGGCCAAGTGTATTTATGCCTGATTCAACTGAATATATGTTGACTTAAGCAGAAGCCTGATTTATGCATTATATTAGCGTTGATTTTTAGCTGCAATAAATCTGCAAATTCGCCGTAATCATAATTCACTTTGATTGCTAGGCTAATATGAGGTCCTTGGTACTCAAATATGTATGGGCAATGAATGTCGTCTGATGGCTAATTGACTGCAGACATTGACTCGATGTCTCCGATGTTCCGTTCCAGCTCTAAGCCCGACGACAGTGTGTTGTTTTAGGGGTTAAAAAGGTGGCCATATGTTAACAAGCAATTCTACCTGAGCTTCTGCACCTGACACGCCCCCTGGGGGAGGTGCTGTGGTTGCCTTCTTGCGAAAGCAGGCAGAGCGCAGCTAAAAAAGGTTTATGCCCAAGTACATTTGCCATCTCATAATCTCGGATATCACATTGTAAGTTAGCGCCGTCCAGGAAAAAGTGTGCAAATTACCGTGTACCCGCATTACGACTAATTTCACAGAGTGCCAATCTGTGTGGCAGTTGGAAACTATTAATGACCGAACACGCACACTAGGCAACAGAAGCCGGCCAAGCGACACAGGGAAGACAATATGTGCGCCCGAGCACAATGGAGGTACAAATGAGCCCCTCAGTACAATTGAATCCCTTGATGGAGTAGTCAGACGACTGATACGTGCTTTGACTGGACAACGCATCAATCGGCTCAGTGTCGTACCTACAGCAGGGCTAAAGGTATCAGAATGCCCAACACACCCTGTTGGTTTTGTGAGATGCTGATGCTTTGTAGCACAATTTTGGTGCTGGACTAAAGTTGATTAAATCAATGATTAAATCCCTGTCAAAAAAAACCAATTACTGTGAATAACTCAATTAAAAAATGAGTATCAAATATTATTGAATTTTAAACTAGATTAATTAATTGATTGAATATATTGAATAAGCAAGATACAAAGATTTATAAAATGGAGTAAATCTTGATAATGTTGGTGATTTTGTGTGGGAGAATCAAAAGTTACAACTTCATTCAAACACATAAATGCAAAAATTTTAAATTAGCTTGCGAATAAAATAGAATCTAGTGCTGAATACTTTAGAGTGCAGTCAAAGCTACAAACAGGACTTATCTGGTTCGGGCTTTTTGATGACATGAATCGAATACTTAAAAGGGTTTGAACCTGCGAAGATTTTAGAGATTTTCAGCGTTGCATACGATTAATAGGCTTATGAGAACTGACGCACAGTTCATTAATTGGCATAAAAGCGGAGAAAACACACGAGGAGAAAAATATAGACAATGTTAAAAACACCACAAATAAAAAAAATGCTTATAATACTACGGTTGACCGGGGATTTGACCCCGACCTCCTCGTTTTAAGATAAAGTCTAATGGCTACGTTGCTTAACATGATTTGGTTTGTATCTCTCCCGAGAGCTTGAAAGTCGTATGCGCTAAGATGCAATTCAGTGTTACGCGCCAAGGTCTTGAGTTCAAATCCCAGTAAAGTAAGTAAAGCAAATTTTTTTTTATTGGTACTATTTTTAGAAAGAATACATTGCCGAACCAACAAAAAAAAGATACTATGCACTCAAAAAAAAAAAATACAATTCTTATATAAAATATTCAGAGATGCCACAGAATTCACTAGCATAAACCATTTCGAACTTGACTGCGTAGGGTAGACACACCGCAAAAGCAAATAAGAGTAAGTAAATTATTTGACTAGTTCGTCTGAAAACAAAATAAACTTAATGTTCTTCAACGGAGTTGAATGTTTTTTATTTCAAACAAAATAAAGTCAAATTGGCCGCCCGCCAAATTAAACATGATACCTTGCAACTCTAGCTGCTGTATGGTTACACGAGAACGGCGAACGAAAATGTTAACAAAAGAATCGCTTTAATTAAATAAATGCCTCTCGCACGACAAATGGCAAGGAGACGATAGAGTGCAGCCGTCTTGAATTCGCATCGGATCCTCTTTCCAAATCCAACGATATACGTAGGCAAAATTCGGTGGGTAATGCTCCTGCTGCTCGAAAATAACCATGGGCCCAGCTTTATTTTATTCAAACCATCGAAGAAAAGGAAATTCATGATCAGTTTGTTCCAGGCTGCAGCCATCTGACGACTTTTGTGAAATAACGGGCTAAATCTGTATGCTCCTTCATAAGAGCCAAGAAAATTTCGCTCTGGACATCTGTTCGATGTCTGACATCTGTTTCCCCATTATAATTTATTGAAATTATAAACAATTCGAAAGAATAACAAAATTTACTAACATTTGAGCGGCTTCTTGTCACTATTTTGGTTTAAGCGCTGCCACTTTGTTGAACTCAAACTGGCAGCAATCGATTTACAAATTGCACAATAAATAAGCAAAAGTTATTGCTAATCAATCTAGCTTGTTTATCTTTGTTTCAGCACAAAAATGGATTTAATGGGCTTGTTTAAGCAAATCGCCGACTCAAGGTTGCACGATTTTCAAATCACTCGAATACAGGCTCTGTGGCTGGGCGAAATCAAATTCGCACGAAAGTGATAACTGTGGCACCCCTGATACATTTTTTTCGTGCTCAATTTTTCCTATCTTAAAACAAGCCCACGTTCTCAAAAATATACCATACGTTCTAGAGCGACGATCAAATTAAGGAAACTCGTTCTAAGACACAATTGTCTTGAAAAATGGCCAAAGCATCTGTCCTGATGATAATCGCTAAAAAAAACGAGAAGACCAAGCTAACTTCGTCTGTGCCGAAGTTTTCATACCCTTGCAAATGCTGTTTTTGAAATGTCAGAGTTTAAGAACGCTTATATAATAATCTAAAAAAATTTTAACTAAAACCCATTTTCCGACAGATAAACATCTGATTTCGACCAAATTTCGCGAATCTTTTTGATAACATATCAAATTAACAATCGCGGAGTTGAAGAAAGATAAAATTTAAAACAGAAAACTTTTTCTCACTAAGACACATTTTCCGACCGATCGGTCCTATGGCAACCATAAGATATAGTCACCCGATGTCGATCAACTTTTTCAAATTAGTTTGAAAGCGTTTAATATTAAGAACCACCGACTTTAAGAACGATTTACTTGAAAACAAAAAAGTTTTTTTCACTAAGACCCATTTTCCGACCGATCGGTCCTATGGCAGCTATATGTTATAGTCATCCGATTTTGACCAAAATTGGCAAATCTGTTTGAAAACATATAATATTCATTATGGCTGAGTTTTATGACGCTAGCATTGAAAACAAAAAAGTGTTTCTTACTAAGACCCATTTTCCGAACGATGGTTCCTATGACAGCTATAAGATATGGTCATCCGATTTGGACCAAAATTTGCAAATCTGTTTGATAGCATATAATATTAATAATGGCCGAATTTAAGAACGCTAACATTGAAAACAAAAAAGTTTTCCTCACTAAGACCCATTTTTTGACCGATGGTTCCTATGGCAGCTATAAGATATAGTCATCCGATCCGGTCGGTTCCGACATATTAGCAGCGTGCAGTAAAAAGAAGACTCTGTGCAAAATTTCAGCTCGATAGCGTTAAAACTGAGAGACTAGTTTGCGTAGAAGCAGACGGACAGACAGACAGACGGACAGACAGACGGACAGACGGACAGACAGACAGACGGACGGACAAAGCTTATTCGACTCAGCTCGTCGCCCTGATCAAGAATATATAATAGTTTATGGGGTCGGAAATGAATATTTCTATGCGTTGTAAACTTCTGGGCAAAATTATAATACCCTTTGCAAGGGTATAAAAAGCCAAGAAAATGGGTATGGATATTTTTTAGTAGTTAAATTAATCATTAGATCATGTAATCATTTAAGCTCGCATTAAAACGAAGTGAATACACGAAAGGTACAAGAGGAGGACTAATAAATTGATGTCCATTATATTTTGACTTTAACCAAGAAAGAAAGTCGGTCAAGCCCGACTATACCATGCTCTGTAAATTCCTTTCGTCACCACTCGAAATTTGTATACTCTGTACCTGAAGGTACACAGAGTATATTAAGTTTGTGCAAAAGTATGTAACAGGGCGAAGGAATCACTTACGACCCTATAAAGTATATATATTCTTGATCAGCATCAACAGCCGAGTCGATATAGTCATGTCCGTCTGTTTGTCTGTCCGTCTATCTCTCCGTCTGTCCGTATGAACGAAGAGATCTCAGAGATGGTAAGAGTTAGAGGTTTGACATGTATGGAACAAATATTTCATAAACTTGCAGGCAGATCAAGTTAATTTTTCAATTTTTGCCACGCCCCATATCTCCCATAGTTTTGTAGACAGATGGTTCGAACCTTCTAAAGATATTAAGTAATCAAGATTATTTATCCAGATTTTGCCGAAAGAATGATAAAGATCGAACGAATTCGCAACGGCGATGAGCAGCACTTAACTCACTTTTTGGCTTTTTTGCCACTTTGTGTAGCTTTTCACATAAATTGATAGGATATATGCAAACTGTTGGGTGTACAGAGTATGTTATAGTCGGGCATGACCGACTTTCTTATTTATTTTTAACCATGTAAGAAATTGCATTACAATTCAATTTCAATTTCCTCAAAATATACATTCGTTTCACAGATATACTGAAATCTCTTTCCGCCAGAAATTTGTTTAAATTTGGAAAATCATAATAGTCACAAGGTGCTTAGTCCGGAGATTATGGTAAGTGCGGAACTCATTTGGCCCATTCGTAGCCCAAATCATAAAATTTTGATGTCAGAATGACATAACGAGAGAATATCGAGGTTGTTTGATATTAGGCAAATATGAATTTGGGGGCAATTGTTTGAATCTAGTACTGCCTGAGTGTTATAGTACATTTGCCTGACAATTAATGTAAGGTCTATGTTAGTTCACGACGTCTTTTAATATTTCCTACACACATTTTGTGTATCAATCTAATTGTCCTGCCTCAAATTTTATTTTACTTTTTCGGGATTAATCGGCTGTAACTTTGTCCATTAAGCTGATTCAAATGCAACAAAATTTGTGAAAATAGAAAAGCCTTTAGGCTATATGCGAAAGTGGTTATACACGACGATTAAGTTTGACAAATTTGCTATAAACTGAGGAAAAATACTCATCGAAGTCCAATTTAGACGGTTTTTTTTTAGGCTGCATTAATATAATATATACATATTAATATTAACTGTCGCATAAAACTCAAAAATACTGTTAGTTTTGCTCGCCAAAAATACAGAATCTTGAAAACAAGAGCTGATGTAGAATTGCCGAGCCCAATTTTGGAATCAGTGCACAAATCTGGAACAGAATTTAACACAAAGAAGGCTGGACCTCACAAAATTTTGTTGGCCTATGAAATCGAAATGATCTTAAATTTTGAACCTAATAATAAAATTTTATAAAAATCTCATTTATTTTACTTACTAATATCTTCGATTTCTTAAATTACTAGATAAAATAGCAAATTTGTAGTGAACTAAAACAGACTGCTAATTTAGCAGTGCTAAATGCCCAGCGGATTTCATTTGTACCACATCTAATAGACAAACATATTCTACTCACTTCTCATATAAAATGCAATCGCTTACTCCAAAATCTGAAAAGATTGACAAGACACGCCTGAAACGATGAAATATGTCAAGCTTTAAATTAATTTGCATACGTTTGGTTGAATTTTTTATCAGTCTTTTATTTGTCGATAAGTGCCCATCACTATAGTTGTCAAAAATTTATCTGCATCAGAAACTTTTTTCCACTTAAAAATGTCAAGACTTGAGCCAAATAAAGTTTAACTTTTCACCTTAAAATCAATCTGCGGCTGAAGCGCATCAGATGATGATTGAAACTTATGGTAAAGCTTAAATAAGTGAAATTATGATTTTCACGCTTCATGTATTGGTTGTGTGATTTTATTTTTCACCTTCTTATTTATTTTTAATAACTTTTTAAACTCGATTTGTGGTGAAAGGAATTTCGCTGAAGCTTTAACCAATATGTCTTTTAATTAATTAATATGCTGCAAATTAAAAAAATCTCTACCACAAGCAATGAAATGATAAGAGTGCAACTTGAGAAGTCGGTGACTTATTGAACAAAAGATATTTTTCAGGCATGTTATCTCTCCACATAGCTTATTTGTATCTAATCAATTCGTTCCAGCTCCATACTAGGGAGTTAGAGGAATCTGCTAACCTGTTTAAATTATAATTTATACCTCACTTTGACAAACTTAAGCGAATTCTTCGTCCCCGAGCTCATCAGTGATACAGTTTGGAAACATGATGTCCCTTTGCCTGCGCCACTGAGGTGCCTCATTACACAAATCTGATAAGATCTGTGGTGGTAGTAGGCTGGCTTTGGGATTTCTTTCGCTTGAATGAAAATGAAGGTGTTCATGTGATCATAAAAACAATAAAATATTTAACACAAATTTTAACTTAATGCTCTGGGTCGTAAAAATGTATGAGTGTAAAATAGGCTGTCGGCTGTGTCGTTGGTGGGGAGGGGTGGGGGGGGCGTGAAGGCAACGTTAAAAGCATGTCAGGAGCGGCTACAGAGTCCATGCCAATGTCGCCTCATTAAACCAGAAATTACATAAAGGATAAAACGCGCGACGACGTTGGCCGCAAAGTGGTGTATGTAGCTCCCTTACGCCCCACATCCATACCCACCCACACACCCCTTTTCACTCACCCAGTTTCGCTCACTTTTGGCTTACGGGCATAGAAATAAAAAATTATCGCCCAAGTCCACAAAAATGCAAAGAGACTGCGACGTAACCATTATATTTTATTTTTACAATTTTTCGTCATTTTTTGTTGTTGCTATATTTGCTCAGCCTCAGCCCCGGATCTGGACCTGAACCCTGCGCCGTCATTGTCTTTTGACGTTGCGAGCGACTCTGTGTGTGTGTGTGTGTAGCTTCCTGTTTCATCTCTCGCAGCTTCCTGCTCATTTCTTATGTGGAGTTGTTTTTTTTTACTGACGCTGATTTTTATTTCTTTGCAGGATGTGATATTTCATTCAGGGCTAAATGCTTTAGGTATTGCCGCCGCCGCCTGCCAACCAAAAAAAAAAGAAAGAAAAAACGAAAAACAAATAATTTCTCATCTCTTTATGATGTTTTCACGCCAAGCGAAGTTGGTTCTTTGTCTGTACACACACTGAAGTCCAGAATTCAATATGGACCAGATTCAACACAATTTGGGATTCCTAATACAGACTTTGTATTGACATTTCGTACAGTTTTGGACTAGGTTTCCAATGTAATAAGTTTAATGGGGAGTCCCGAATCGAATGACAAACTTTATCTTCTTAACAGTTGCAAAATGTTTAATAGACTTATAAACTAAATAAAAAGCCTTTAAAAAACGTTCACTAAATAAAAATGTTAAAAAGTTTTTGAGTTAAAAAATGATTAGTAGTAAGAACAGTTCTGTTCTTAAGTTAAGAATGGGTAATGATCTCGAATTTAAAACAATTGTCTTTCATGGTTTCTTTCTGATCAGATTTTTAAAACTGCGTTTTTCTTTTCGATCAACTAGTGCAAAGAGAGCAACAACCTTTTAGACGCTGGCCAGCGGTCGACGAAAGCAGGTCTGTGCTGGTTTACGTCGCTTTATTTTCGCTTACCAATACACTCTCACTTTTTGGTCTCGCTCTTCTTCACAAACCCTGTTGTCATTCAGAAAAAATTAAGAACTTTGTAGTTGAATCAAGTCAATAGTACGGTAAGTACGAAAATTCTTGATTGAAGTAATAAATTCCTATTTCAATTACGATTTTTTCAATTACAAAATACTTGATTTTAAACTGTTCGTGATTTATTATGTAAATTTCGAACGATTTTAGAATCATTTTGATCACACTTTTAGGTTGTTATGGTCCTAAATATAACCTGATTTCCAATGTGACTGTTTAAGTGACCTTTGGGTTATCAATCATAGAACTTTGTAGCAGGCTCAAGGTCAATAAGTTATGATTTTCATCATAACGTTTCTAACTAACAACAGAAGGGCCGATACGGGGCAAAGCTTCTGTGACTTGGCGTTTGCTACTGTTGTCAGATTTTTTGCTACAAGTCTGACTTGGGATTCCCAAGCGGTCTTAGCAGTTCTGACATGAGGTAGCCTCTGCCAACTCATTGAAGTTGGGCAAAAGATCGCTGATGATTGAACTGTGGAAGTTTATGGAATAGCTATATGATCAACCAGCCTCCTTTGTGGTGTTGGGCGTGTTTTGTTTTAGAATCGTTATGATGAAAATCATAACTTATTGACCCGATTTACTCTTAAAATAAGAACAATACTTGAAACAAAGTAAAAGTTCATAAAATAGGTACAAAATGTTCTTGGCTTAAGCTGTAATGATAGTTAGCCATGATGTAGTTTAGCTTTACTTTGGTCACAGATGAGCTCAGGCTTTTGTCCACACTCAGAGTCTTTCGGCTAGGGCTCGTCGGACGGGGAGGATTTTTTGCGTGACCGGCTATCACACAAAAGATTGTGTTGACCTTGCCTTAGATAGATGTTATTCCAAACTAGGAGATACTATTGGGTTTGATGTTATTCCAATTACCCATCCCCTTCCAGGTTAACAATGGTTCCTTCCTTGCATGTTAACCCTAATACTTCATCGATGTTGACTCATTTTGATACCCCCATTCCTTTGCTCTAGTTAGACATGTTCATATTCATAATTCATTTAATACTGTCGATAATTCACAAACTTGGCCTTCATGATTATATATAGTAACTCTAGGATAATAAAATTAATAACAAATTCACTTCAAATAATGTTTAGAAAAATATGGATAGGGCTTTATAGCCTTTAGCCACAACAAACAAGCACTTGGCGTTATGTATGTATGCATATGGTAATTATAACGCGAGTCTTGGATACATTAGCTTTAGTATATCAAATTAAATCAAACGGTTATTTCATGATCAATACCATATGCTTCACTTCAGCTTTGCTGGTTCTTTTAACTACAAATAAAGATGCGTTTCTGTAGTACTTATAACTTATATGGCAATCCGTGCAGTCAGGCCTGGTGCATTGATGCTGTACCTAATATAATGAGGTGATACTAAAACTACTTAAGGCTGTGACAAGGTGTCTGTGGCAAGGTGTCTGTGTTCGCGTGACAACTAAATTCACGCGTACATACATATGGATCTAGAACTTATGTGTGTGCGCTTCTTGTTATTGATTAGCCACTGACACAAATCCTCACAACAGTCAAGCTTGACTTTATGATGTCACAATAGGGAGTAGTATGTCTTCAAACACGTGGATTAACTAGCCTTTTAACCTTTTTGGTCAGATAGCAAACGGAAATATATTAGAACCACGACGAGAAGTTGGCTTCGATTGCTCTCACATATGCACGCATACATATAATTATCGAATGTGTAATCGATAGTCAAAGTAATTGATAAACAAAAGACATGGGTATTCTTGCCACTGTTCCGTATATTTCCATTTCGTTTCATTCAGCCGTTACAAACCCTAAAAAATTCTAACGCGATCTCCAAGTTGCTCTTGAAAATATGTTTTGGTATTAAATAATATATGGCTGGAAAATCCAAAGGAAATGTGATAACCAAACACCAAGATGGTATTACAGTAGGTCAGAAAACAACCAGGAGGGAATTTTGAGAACAGATTCGATTTTAAATAATTCGCATTTTCCGGAGCTTGCATTAATAGTGTATTTTGTCGTCAATCAAATTAATTTTGTACTTGAACGATGTACGTACAAAAAGTTCTTGACATTTTAAAAACATTAACAGTTGCTTTTCGATTCTAGAAGGTTTTTTACCTAATATAAGTAATTCCAAGACCAAAACATACCTTCAATTTTAAGTACAAAACTGTATAAATTCTATCCCGATCGACCTGTAACTCTACCAATCGTTATTTTCTAAGTGTGTCAACTATTTCGTTAGTTAAAATTTTGGGTTTTTTTTGTGCATGTTTCCCAGCGTTAAACAGTTAAGTCTGTGCTCAAACATATTAAAATGAAGAATTGTTTTCAATCTTTTCAGCAGAGAAAAAGTCCGTTCAGCTATTGACGAAGTGACAAGAATCGTCAAGAACAGTTGTAACAATATTGGAAATTTTATATATGTAAGGTATATGGAATTCGATGGTTCCTAGATCAAGCCTTTCTTTTTCTACGAATTGAATCCACTTGGCAGTGTGCTGTCGGATTTAACTACTTAAGCAATTCCAATTATAATAAACTTAAACTTATTACATTTGAGTTCAACGAAAAAACGTTTATACGACATTCAAAGCCGAATTTGGAACAGGGCCGAATATCACGAATAATTTGTTTTGCTGTACAAAGATATGGTACAGCTGTACTAAAACTTGCTCAGTCGGGGTATCATTTTGTGTCGTGCTAGTCCTTTTTTGTCAACCCATAGGCCGAAAATACAGACGTTACAAAAACTGTCTAACATAAAGGTCATATTTGGGTGCAGAGTTCTGTAGGTATGTCCTTGATTGAAGGAGTAAAAATTACCTTTAACTAACAGAAGCCTAGAGTGTGAACGTAGTTTTCAAGCGAACCATTTGGCATATTTCAACAAAAGTCTTTTAAATTTGTTAATCAATTAGAACAAAATTTTTCCAGTCAGTCCATACTGACACACTGGTAGACTGTAGACTGTAAACCTAAATGATAGCGAATATGAGCTGTCATAGTTGGGATGTTCTTAATGATGAGCCCGTAACTTATGATTTAGTGAATTTTGAATGCAGATCCCTTCGTTGCTTATATTGACCCATTTCTCCTCTGGCGGCCTTGTCCCACTGTCGTTTCCCTTCAATTTGTTATCTCATCATTCGTCCCTTGCGCATTAAACCGAGCTGCCTCTGCTGTTGGCCTGCTCTGTAGGTCAGCTTTGCCGCTTTGTTGGGTGTAATAATAAAATTTATGTCTGCATAACGCTGATTTATGCACGCTAATGAGCTTTTTAATTAGTTGATGCATGTGCGGGGCAGGCGACGGGCAGCATTTAGCGAATTAATTATTAAAAAAAAAAGAAAAAAACCAACCAAACAATCCATAATTCTATCTAAGGCACCCCGGAGAATTTGGTATGATTTGACATAGAACAGATTACAATCAATCTATCATATTCAGTCAGAATGTACGCAACGCCCAAAACGCCCAAATTTACTCGCAGCAATCTGGTGTCGGGAAGAGTCTTCGACATCATGCAAGCGGATGCCACTGACGGTGATCACATCAGCAGTGCCAGTTACATGCGCTTGAACGAATCCCTGGAGCGTAAGCGACTGCAGGACAGGTATGAGACGCAATACTTTAATAAGTATGGACGTATCGAGCTGCACGAGTGGCTCTTAAAGGATAAAGTGCGCAACACCGCTTACCGTGAGGCCATTATGCACAACCATGCCACCTTTAAAAACAAGGTAAGTGAGGAATTGAAACGATTGAAGTAAAAGTGTTAAATGAATTGGTCAATCTTCCAGAC
Source organism: Lordiphosa magnipectinata (assembly GCA_037044535.1). Taxonomy (NCBI): domain Eukaryota; kingdom Metazoa; phylum Arthropoda; class Insecta; order Diptera; family Drosophilidae; genus Lordiphosa; species Lordiphosa magnipectinata. The sequence continues at coordinate 117,283 of JBAMBO010003470.1, forward strand.
GGTGCTAGATCTGGGCTGTGGCACGGGTATACTGTCCTTGTTTGCTGCCAAAGCTGGAGCGGCCAAAGTTATAGCAGTGGATGCTGCTTCCATAGTGGAATATGCACGCCTGATTGTCAAGCAGAATGGTTTTGGTAAAGTCATAAAAGTTATTGAAGGTAAAATTGAAGAGATTGAGTTACCACTGGATATACCGAAGGTGGACATTATAGTCTGCGATTGGATGGGGTAAGAACACGAAATGACATCAAATTAGATATTACAATTCCTTTTGGTCAGGCTTGATGAGGCTGATCCAACGCACAATATTTCTTAAAAATTACTGGAGACATTTCAGCCTTATCCGACACCTTCTATTTACCCGTCTTCAATTGCCAACTATTAAATCTTCAAGGTAGTCAGAACTAATCATAGAATTTTGAATAATACTTGATTGTTTGGACCGCTTGATAGTGACACGCCAATTTACCCGCATGATATAACCATACATGATATTCTAACTCATTAAAAATATATTTATTAATTGTATCTAATCATTTACGCGTTTGCAATTGCCATCTATCCAATCCTAATGATTTCCGACACATAAAATTTTGCAAATTTAGCGAATTTTCTTACCGTTCAATCTACAATCAGGTATACCATTGCTATGTACATCTTTATGGACCGTTTGAAACCAAGGTTTTGTTTCGAAACTTGGTTCGCTTGAACTAAAAGAATAGTTTCGATTTATTATAATTTATTTCATTTACTAATTTTTTAAAATAATCTTTACTACAAAAATGTAATTTTTATTATAAAATTCATTCGCTGACACTCACAACTTTTGAGAACAGCTTGGCTTAAGTTAATAAAAATTATATCTTCTAGGAGATGTTCATCTATACCAGCTCTTAGATTAGAAAGAGAAGACTTAAATGTTGAAAACGCTCGTTCAACTGATACCTGAGCTACTGGAACAACAAGTATAGTTAAGGCAATATTTTCTAAGTTTTTTTGACCTTTCCCAAAACTTTAACACATTTGTCGATGGATGTTCTTTTGAAAAATTTTCGATAGGAATCTTTAACATCATTTACAGATTTTAAAATTAAAACTTCTCTTCTTCTCTTATTCGCAATCAGACGTTGAGTCATTTAAAGTTGAATTTTGAAAACTCCTTCTTTACAAGGCTATTATCATGCCTTATTGGACCTGGGGGATACCGCTATGGGATAAGGCATGCTCCACTACACTCAAGAAACAGAGAGAGAACAGAGAAAGAGGGAATTATTGGTTTTTATTAACACTTGAAAATTAACCATAACAAAATTCATTTTCATAACCAGTTTCTCGCAAGTAACACAAAATGCTGGTCCATTTTAATCCATCATCCATGGCCATCCACAGCCATTCTATGTTCGATCTGGGGGTAGATTTTCCATTATTGCTTAAACTTTTAATTTGTTTTGTTTTTCAAAGTTAATACTGTGTCTTCAAAAGGGCTTTTTTTCATACTTATCTCATCTTATCTTCATCTTATCATCTTTATGGCTATGATCGTCTGTTATTGCAATGCAGTAGTTTATAAATATTAAATGACCCATTTGTACTAGAATTTTTTTTAGTATACGTAGTTTGGAACGCCGAGTTCGAAAATCGATTTAAAATTTTATTTTCAATTTATTGGTTTGCTATATTACATTTTAAGCTATATAACAATTCAGAAACGTTAGATGGAGATCATATATTTTCTTAACCAATACCTTATTTTCTTCGTAGAAGTGCAATTCATAAGAAAAATACAAAATTTTTAAAATACTTTCCCATGCTTTTGAAAAAGGAAAACTCTTGCGTTTTCGAACTGATTTAAAACAATGTTCTACGCGATTTTTGGCAACACTTCCTGACTTAATTACTTTTGGATTCATATTTTGATTGACTTTAAGTGTACCAACCATATTTTAAAAACGTTACCATGATAAAATTTTTGAAATCGATTTTTGAGATCACCAATTCAAACTACAATAAAAAAAAGATCTACAACTTTTTTGCTGTAATCTAGTGATATTATTTGGCTCTGTGTTTGTGGTCTCTCAGTAGCAGCTGTGCATTTGCTTTTAGCACAAATCACTGAGTAAATTATCGCATGTGTTGTACAAATCGCTTCCGACCCAAAAACTACCAATTTTTTATTCGATATAGAACATATGGGTATTAATTTTAGCGATGAGCTTTACCAGACACTTCCTTTCGATCTCTTGCATTTTGGTAGTTTTAAATTTATACTTTTGAAATTATGAAAAAAATTGTTTGCTTTGCTTAAAAAAGCTCCATTTGGCAAAGAAAGGCTCCAGCGCTCCAACGAGAATAAAAAGATCCACTTTGTGGCAACCGTACCCCCAGGACCTGTGCTGCGTGTTAAGTTGTTATCCCAGGCGATTGCGGTGCTGTCTAAGTCCTGAATAGTATTAGTATTTCTTGTTAACTATTTTTAAATTGATTAAATTCTAAGTATAAAGTATTCACCTATTTATTATTAACCAAAAAAAAAAAAGAAGGAATTTCTTTTTGGAGCTTGTCTGTAATGCTTGAGCATGTCTGTAATGTGCTGCTTTGCTTCTTTTTTTTGGTCAGAAGTGAACAAAGTTTGAAGTAAAGTTTACAGCTTTACAGTTTTACAAATTGGCTGCTGTAAATTAGTAGTAGTAGACATTAGTTTGGGCTTATTATAGGCATGGCAATTTGCCGTTAGCATAAAGCCGTTTGGCTTTCAATATTAATTGCATATTTTCTTTTTTTCAATTAATTTTGTTATTTAAAATTTAGATATGAAAGGCAACATAAAAAATATAAAAAATTATAGATAAGAGTACTACATTTATAAAAGCTCGTGTGCAATTTGATCCCTATATTTTATAGCGTGGCTTATGTATAAAGCCAAATCCATTCAGTTCCTGCCATTTAGCACCGTGTGGCCTTCATAATCAGTCAGCCTTAGTTTTCCCAGGTAGGCCATTCTCAGCTCCTGTAGTATCGAGCATCTGCACAGAAAATGTTGTGTGTCTTCACGTTCTCTCATGTGGCACAATGTGCATAAACTGTTTTCGTTCTGGTGGTGAGGTCTGTAGCTAAGCTGGAGCATTTCCACTCGAGCCTTAAAAATGTGCGAAATCATATAAGTTCCAATAGTATCTTGAAAGTAGTTATTTGCCGTGTTCAGCAGAACAACTTGCTCCCTGATCAAGTATAAATTTGCAATAATCTTCCTACTGAACTCGAGTGATGCGGTATAAGAATATCCAATTTGGAGTATCATGATACAGGAGCATGTTTCAAAGAAATAGTACGCTACTTTAAAGTGATACCGCTCCCTCCAACAGCAGAAACTATTCGATGCATAATTCTTTTCTGATACCAGCTCAGGGATCAATTATTCTGCTGAACACGACCATTTTCAGCCATGTTGTAACAACCCTTTGAGTACGTGTTTCTTGTGGCGCTCAGTCTCGCTTCTGTTTCCCATCTTTACCGAAATGTACATTCTTTACTTTGTATTAGCCGGTTCTGTTGTATTTCCCACTGTTCGGGAATTTCGAGAGTAAGCTCCGTCCCAAACTCCTGTGCCAAACTCAACCACTGGTAAAGAGTTGTGATTTAGTCGCGAGCAGGTGTTTTACAATTATTTTCGGATATCTTTGCTCAGGCATATCGAAAATTGGTTTTGAATAATTAAAATGAAGTTGTAGCGTGTGGACGAATAAGGGTGGCAATCCAGTTTCTAAATATTTCGCATAATTGGGTGTATTTTGTGGGAGTTGGAAAATCCTTTTTATAAAGAACCCTAGACTGCGTTCAACGTCTTCATATTGAAAACATCCTTATACTTGTGCTGAGTAGCACGTTATCGCCTTGGCGGTCGCCTGGTACATCTTGTATTTGGTGCTAGGATTGCTGCAAACTACATTTCTATATTTTGAACTACGTTCGATTCAGATGTTTTTAGTTGGAGCTCTTTTAAAGAACTCTGAATGCAAAAATCTTAGAGTTAGAAAGCGTTGGCACATTTGTAGGTTGAGTTCCATCGCGTCAGACTAGCACTGGTTTATTTTTTTAATTTTTCTATATGCAATAAATTTTTTACAAAGAGTGCGAACTCTTCTAATGTCAATGTTAACTACTAAGTTACGCACAACAAACTGTAATTATAGAGTCCTCCATGGAGTCTATTAAGGTAAATTGGTCATCGTCCAAATCAAAAAATGCTTTTGATTCACACCTTCATTAACATTACATTCTTCATAGTTGCATTCCTTTTCTGCTCTGCAGTTGTCATTTAAAAGTTCTCCTGCTCGAACCATAATCGCTCTATTATCGACGGTGATAGTATAAATCTGACCTAGAGTAATGTCGTAGGATTGGAGAACTTCTTGAATGATAGCAGTCAGATTCCAAGGATTTTTTTTTATATTTCCGGCTGACCGGCTTGCAGCCTCGAAAATTCGGGACTTTTTTTTACCGAACTGTCCATACACTCCCTTTATTTACCCATCTACTATTTATAGCCGTCTATTAAGTCTTAATAATAATCTTTGGTCAAATGAAAAATTAGCAATTTTCGCGATTTTAATTGCAATTGAATAAATTAATTTAAATTATTAGTTGATTAACTTTTATTGAAAATTTAATTGATTAATGCCTTACCAGGAGAAGAATAAGTAATTTCTGAGGCAATTTAACTTAATCAGCTTTTATGAGCCAATTCATAGTTCTTAAATCAAAACATTGCAATATTCTTCATTAAATTAAAGTTAATTAAAATGTTACTAAACCACATCTACATCTTTTGTATGTTTTCTTCGCAGGAACTGCCTCTTTTCGGAGGGTATGCTAGCATCTTTGTTATTTGCCCGTGACAAATGGTTGGCTCCTGGAGGTCTCATTTTTCCCGACACCGCTCAGCTCTATCTGGCGGCCATTACCCGAAATGTACACTGCGACCGGGATCTATTCTATTGGAACAATGTTTATGGCTTCGATATGAGTGTCATTCGGCGTAGTTATGAATCCAAGGCTGTCGTGGAGCATATCGATGAGCAGCAGTTGATGAGCGAAGTATTTCTGCTGAAATCGATTAACTTGTATACCGCTGAACCGCAGGCGACCAGCAGCATTCGCTCCTTTTACGAGCTAAAGGTGTTGCGTAAGGGCAAAGTGCACGCACTGCTGGCCTACTTTGACGTGGGATTTAGTAAAACGGCACAGCGGGTCAGTTTCAGCACATCGCCACGTGCTGCCTGGACGCACTGGAACCAAACGGTCTTCTATTTGAACAACCCGTTGCCCGTGCGTGCAGGTGAACTCATCAAGGGTGTTTTCGGCTTAAAGCCAAGTTCAGTAAATGCACGAGACTTGGAATTTGAAACTCATGTGGACTTCGAGGGTAAAAAGAAACGCATAACTAGCAGTCAGAAGTATGTTCTATGCAATTCACCCATGGTAGATGCTTCCTAGGATAAATGCAAGTTCACGCACTGCTTAATAAGCACATGTGAAAACCAGGCAATATTTAAATGATTTCATTGAGTAGAAACGTGTATGCCATGATTTACAAGTGCTAGTAAATTACAAAGCGTGTTTTTGTGTTTGAATTGGTTCAGCCACATGGACTTTTTAGATGCTGCTACCTTAAGAGTGAAATGTAAACCAACCATTTGAACACTGCGCAGGCTATCAAACAGTCGACACTGTCGATTAATTCTCCACACTTTCAGTTGGGTGTGCTGGGTAAATGGTGTAAATAAGTGCAAAGCCAGCATTTAATTATTTAAAACAATTTTGCAAAATCTTGTGCGCCATTTTGTATAATTTATGCTGCATGTTTATACCTTTGCAGTGGGTATAATTAAATTGGTCTGATGTCTGTAACACAGAAGGAAGCTCCTCTGACTCTCCAAGGTGTAAATATTTATGATTATCAAGATGAGTTGAGTCGAAGCTTTGCTTCTTAGTTTTAAAGCTGTTTTAAAGTCGTCCAATACTCTCTGAGCAAAACTCCAATCTGAGCCGAAAGAGATTTACAATTCAACGTCAAATCTAAAGGGTAAATTTTGAGAAGCATTTCCATGTTGATTTACTTCACAGATGGCGCCAACAGCTAGTGAAAGTGACCGGTTGTGTAAAGATAAACTGGCTACACCAAAAAAAAGGTAATCATCAAAGTGACACTATTTAGTCATAAATTTTAAACTATTAGTAAATACTTCAATTCTGTTTAATACTCCAAGTATCAAATTGATATTTTCGAAAGTATTTAAATAATATTTCGAGGATATCAAATTGATACTAACTTGTATCAGGCTGACACTTTGTATTAATTTCGTTCGATACTAGGTCTTATCAATGTGATATTTCAATTATCAAAACTTTAGTATCATTTAATATTTTTTAATCAAGTTTGAAGTGGTGCTATAAACTGCAATTTAAATTAAAGCATAATATTTTAAAAACTTGTTACTTTTATTTTGAACTCTGACTCTCAATCTTCATGCTCCGTGACCACGCGAATGTGGTTTAAGCAGAATTCACAGGAATGATGCTTCCTGATGATGAGTGAAAAACGCATCTTCTGCAGCTGTCTTCATTTCGAACCTCTCACTTTGGGCATCGTCTTGCAATGCGCAGAAACTGCCACAGCGGCATTGTGTCGTAATATATGTCCTGTCTAAAGAGTTACATTTGTTACTTACATATGATTCCAAAAGCGACGGCAAAAGCTTAGCTGCCTAAACTTAGCTGGTTAATATAGAGCTCCGTTTTGAAATCCATTAATATTTCTTCAGCACGTCGTCTGGGAACGTTTTCATAGCATTTACTTTTAATTAAGTATTGATGTGTTTGCAATAATATCAAACAATTAAATGTGACACAAATTAGAATAAGAAGAATAAATAAGAAAATCAGCCAGGGTATACACACTTCGGCGTAAGTGATTTTTGCGTTTTTTATGGTTTTTTTCCATTTCACTTTTCATATTTTTTGTTGCGCAGCGCATTTTGCATTTTATTTGTATTTATTTATGGTCGACTAAAGCCATAAACTAACGCCATAAGTAAAAGCTTAACATTGTTTTGTTCACTTGCAAATGATGAAATATTTTTTGCTGCCCTGCCGTATGACTGCCTTAAGCACTACCCTGCAGAGAGCTATACTATTGCTTATATCATGGACAGTATCAATGAACAGGTTTTGATTGATCAAACACTTTTAAAATGATTAAATTTGGATTAGTGGCCTGTGACATATTTTACTAGTAGATGCTTCTAGTAAACGAGATATTTCTTGCCTTTATAAATAGTCGGTTATCAAAATTCTCCCAATAAAAACTCTTATTAAATTGCACCTGTCAAATTGCATCAAAGAAGGGTACATTTTTTAAATATTTTGAGTTATTTGCTTTGCTATTACATTATCGTCAGAGACTCTCTTTAGAGATATATTTAGATTTATGACAAGTGTAAAGGCGGCTTTAAAAATGTTGGCTTAGCAAATGGTAATTAAGCATTTAAACTCAGGATGTTGGATGTAAGATGTGTTCAGTGTGTTTAAGCTGCCTTTACACTTGTCATAAATCTAAATAGTCGCCAGTCAAACTTCTCTAAAAAGAATCTCTTATTTAATAGTACCCGTTCTATTTCATCAATGAAGGCAAAATTTTCTAAATATGTTGAGATATTTGATTTGCTATTACACTTTCGTTAAAAAGTCTCCTTAGAGACAAGTATAAAGGCAGCTTAAGCCTATTAGGACTTGAATTAATGGTGGTTGAAAATTAGTTAGAAGTTTTTTGTAAACTAACCAAAATTCAATATTAGTAGTTAGTTGTGGTGCGAAAGTCTACTAAGCAGTCTAACTGGTTAAAAACAACACACAGCCGAACACCTATACCACCTGGTATGAAATAGGTAACCATAAATATTTCAAAGTTAGTCCTTATCGAAAATGATTATTAGAATAGACGTTTCTGCTAATTTCGTTTTAAGGACAAATTCTCAGCCTTGTATCACTCATACGCAGTGTTGCCTATTTATTTATAATTTTATCTCATTCTTAATCGGTTGGCGGTAAAACAAACAAAAAGCATTGGATAAAAATGCGACTCTTTATGAAGGTATCGACTTAAGTCAGCAATATTGAGTCTCAATCGCATTCTCATCTTTTACGAAGAAGTGTCCCACACTGCGGCACTTCTGGCAGGTAAGAAAGCAATTCTTTCTGCGGATAGGAAACTATCTCTTCAGTGGGATGAGAAAGAAATGTCAAATATGATATTTTTTGGATACGGAAAATATAATGAAACTTTTAAAGGTGATGAAAAATTATCTTCTGGGGAGAACAAAAATTTCTTTCTTAAAAATTATAGATAGTAACGATGGTAAAAAATATTTTATTTAACAATACTTGATTGTACTAGATGATTTTTCAGGTTTAACAAACTAATTGATGACAATTTTACAAACTTAGGCAACGTAGGCAATTAACTACGATTTAACATCTTCCTCATATATGTAGCTCTCATATAACTGTCATATAAACTAACCGATAACAGTAAAATCAACGATTTTCTGACACATAGCAGCTATCTTGAAGATGGGAAATCGGCCCTAAGTGTTTTAAAAATCAATTCGTTTCTTATTTGAATATTTAAACTTGAACGACTCTAACCTGAGGTACTCTACAGAGCTATCAGCAGCTATTTTTTTACAACGTAGCCTGGAGCAGTCAAGCCCCAATGATAGTGCCAATACTGACCAATTACAGCACTATGTGGATCTTGAGCATGCCACTCATCAAGGCAATCAGAAACCACAACCGTAGCAACCAGCGGTACAATCATCATCCAAGATAAGATATTGGTCAAAAGCTTGACCAGTTGATCAACCTGCTTGAGAAACAACGGAGACAAGCAGCTCCAGTGAACGAAAACGTCAACTTTTCCAATCTGGAGAGGAAGATTGATAAACT
>JBAMBO010003472.1:0-28202 GCA_037044535.1 Lordiphosa magnipectinata
TATCCTTCTCTTGAAATTCATATATTTTAGTGCGTATGATTACTGAATACTCCGCGAAAAGCTGCTCCACATCCGTTGATAATAATAGGAGAGTCATCTCGGTTTGATGTGATTTAACATCCAGGGTCAGTTCAACATCATCATCCTTAATCTTCATGTACTTTCCGAATAACTCGAAATTAACCTTACATGCCTCATGCACTTTTAGTATATTTTTCATTAGCGGAATCAATGCTGGTCCGTCTTCACTCAGAAACTACTCAGGAACAAACACATCGGCACTCAAATTCTCGAAAGAATAACTATTTAATCGATTTGTATAAGCGGATGAGATCAACTTTACTTTCGGACTTCTACTGTTTATCTGAGTAAACGCGTGTTTTTTATGTTCATTTGATCGCTGGTGATAGTTCCACTGTCTACGATTGATATTTTGCTTACAAGCACTACGAAATACCACCTCAGTACCACAATTGCTTGTCGAAGTCATAGTTCGGAATTTGTCAAAGTTGAAAGGCAGGCCGAAGTCAGTGCGAATCAATTTTCTAATTTTTTACAAATTGCAATGATACACATATACATCTCCCACACTCACACAAGCCTTAAGCCTAGAAATTTCATTCTAAAGGGCGCTGACCATGGCTACGAAAACGGCCGCGAAATGAAAAAAAAGATTCCTGCAGAAAGCGTCGCCTAATGGCACTTTCTATGGCGGGCAAGCTGAATTTAATAAACGCCATGAAAGTGAGGAGCGAGGTGCGGGACTTGGCGGATAAGAAACACTCGGAAACCCGCCAGAGAACACCGGCGGACCGAAGCACGTTCTGCAACATCATGTGGCGTCTCCTGTCACCACAAACCACAAGCGAGGAGCTTAAAATCTACTTGGCCAGCATTCAAACACTTCACACTCCAGTCCCCTCAATCAGTTCGATTTGATTCGCCACAAATATGTCTTCGATCACAGCTACCAGACCAAAAGGAAAATCATTGAACAGCCGCCGTTGCTCAATAATCGCGACAGTAAAACGGCCACAAACCAAATGCCCGCTCCCAGTTCAGTGGACAGCGAACTGCTGGCCTCCTATCAAGCGGTAGTATAGCGGATAGTGCAGCCTAAAATGACCCCCTGAAGGTGACCGAGCAAAAGCGGATCGGGCAATGAGGATGTGCCCTACATCAATGCCAATTTTATCAAGGTAAGAAATGGGCGAACCAAACTTCAACTTTATTAACTTAAATCAATTCCATTTCTTAACGTTTCCCTGACAAGGCCCCGACTACGTGGCCAAGTGCTATGTGACCACCCAGGGACCGCTGCCCATTACCATTTTCGAGTTCAGCGGAGCCGCCAAGTCACACATGCTACAGCAGTACATCCAGAAGATCATCATGACCTGACCAACTTTACGGAGGCAAATCGCCAAAAATGCGCGAATTACGCTCCAATCAATATGAACAAAATCTTATGCCATGGCAGCCGGGACAAACTCAGACATCAATCAACCATACAAAAAACGGCGCTCGCGACACACTGTATGGATAGCGGACACTCGCCGAATTTTGAAGCAACAACAATCCTGCAGCAAGAAAACCACTACAGCAAACGTTTCACTATAGAGATGCTACATATAATTGACACACCAACAGACAAGAGACTTAACTACAAGACGGACACGGAAAACTGTGCTCACCTATACAGACACTTACTGACAAATAATAGATCAGTATCCAACTCCACGCCGAACGGAGCAGACGTGTAAAATAATGTATGTGACAAATCTCTTTTTTGTTTTGTTTTGATCGAATCTATGTTAAATTGTAATTGGTAAATTGTTTTGTAGTGTCCCTGAAGATGGTTGCCGAGGAGCAACCGAAATATATTGGAAAACATCATACATTTTTGTGTGTTTCACTTGACCTAGAGCCGGCAGTACTCAAATTTCTACAATTTAGAAAGGTCGCTAACTATCAACTTTACAAATAACGGTAGGCCCGCCGTAAGCATTAACCACCACAAAAATGGGATATGCAAACATCAAATCCAGCTATAACAACTCTAGACCAATTATCAACAAGTATCAAACATCAGCAACAAAACTAACAAAACTAAAGTCTAGCATCAAGTTCCTGTTAAAATGCCGTAAATCAAAACTAATACCTAAATTCATAAGCAACACAACCAAATGTAAGAACATTTTTACAAACAAACATGACTTACCAACTGACATACAACAAACGCTAAACAGACACACACATACTTTTCATATGAAAATATTAGGCCTCCTCATCAAACATAAACACAGCACACTGAGAAAACAGAGCAAAGAGATGAATACAACAACAACAATGGTAGACCAGCTGCTCAGTTCAGCTGACTCCAAAGCATTTTTTGAGAGTGAGAGGAACATCTGTAACAAACTTACAACAACACTCAAGGAACGTCAGGAACTGAAACATGAGAGTTTGCGCAAAGAAAGGAACGAAATCTTTGCACACAACAACAAACATAAAGAGTGGTTCGTCAACAAAACGAAGGCCGAGTTCCCACCGAACATTGAAGCGTTGCTTGCAAAAGGCCCGAAGTTTGCGTTGCCAGTAGACAACAAGAGATTCCCTCTCTTTAACTACATAGCTGACGGAGAGGAGCTCGTACAAACGATACGAGACAAGGAATTACAAGAAACAGCGCGAACCAGATTCTCTTTGCTGGTGAAAGATGCCAAATCTAAGAATACACAGAACACAAGGGATCGGGCCACACTGGACACGGTGGAACAGACACGCAAATTTCTAAGGAAAAATGACAATATTTTAATCTTAACTTCTGACAAAGGAAACAAAACGGTTGCACTTGAGAAAGATGATTATAGGACGAAAATGATAGACATTTTAGGGGACATGTGCACATATAGAAAATTAAGACAGGATCCGACAACAAGACTACAGACTAAAAATAACAATTTGGTGGACAAACTGTTTAAACTGGAGCTTATTTCAAAGGCCGAAAGGAATAAGCTCATGACAAGTACTGCGCTACCACCTAGAATATACGGACTCCCAAAAATCCACAAGGAAGGAACTCCACTACGACCAATTTGCTCGTCCGTCGGGGCACCGTCGCATGGCCTCTGCAGATTCATAATCAAAATTTTGAAGAATCTTACGGTGGACTCAACATACAACGTCAAGAATTCGATTGAGTTCAAACAACGAACGAACAACACGTATATATGCGACGATGAGAGACTAATTTCATTTGATGTAGTCTCTTTATTCCCGAGCATACCTGTAGAACTAGCGTTGGAGACTATTGGACAAAAATGGACTAAGATACAAGAGTATACGAAAATTCCCAAACAACTTTTTATGGAAATCTTAAGATTCTGCATTGTAGAAAATAGATTTTTTAAATTTGAGGACGATATATATACACAGCTAAAAGGCATGCCAATGGGATCCCCAGCATCCCCAGTTATAGCGGACATAGTGATGGAGGAACTCCTTGACAGCACAGTCATAAAACTAAAGCACCCTCCAAGATTGCTTACAAAATATGTAGACGATCTTTTTGCCATCACCAAAGAAGAAGAGATACAAAACACACTTGACGCACTAAACTCATTTCACAGGAATTTAAATTTCACCATGGAATTGGAGACGGATGGCAAACTAGCATATTTAGACTCCACAATTAACAGACAGGGAAATCAACTTAAGCTAAGGTGGTACAAGAAGCCATCAGCATCAGGCAGAATTATCAACTACCATTCCAAGCACCCGAGAAATATGGTAATAAATACAGCAAGGGGTTGTATACAACGGATGATGAAAATTAGTGACGAAATATATCATAAGGAGACCATTTCAGAGATTAAACAAATTTTGAAAGACAATGACTTCCCAACTAAAATTATCAAATCCCTGATTGAGAAGAACGGCCAACCAATTTCCAAAAGTAAACAACAACCCAGAATTTATAAGTCTCTAACATATGTCCCTAAGCTTTCTGAACGGTTCGCCCATTCAGACTGCTTCAACAAACATGACGTACAACTAGCCCACAAACCCAATAGCACAATGAGAAACTTCTTCAATAAGACGAAGTCCAAAATAGCCACAGCCGACAGGAGTAATGTGATCTACAAGATACCATGCAATGGAAATGCAGATAACAGTTGCAACAAATTGTATATTGGTACAACAAAATCTAAATTAAAAACAAGAATATCCCAACATAGATCGGACTACAAACTCAGACATCAATCAACCATACAAAAAACGGCGCTCGCGACACACTGTATGGATAGCGGACACTCGCCGAATTTTGAAGCAACAACAATCCTGCAGCAAGAAAACCACTACAGCAAACGTTTCACTATAGAGATGCTACATATAATTGACACACCAACAGACAAGAGACTTAACTACAAGACGGACACGGAAAACTGTGCTCACCTATACAGACACTTACTGACAAATAATAGATCAGTATCCAACTCCACGCCGAACGGAGCAGACGTGTAAAATAATGTATGTGACAAATCTCTTTTTTGTTTTGTTTTGATCGAATCTATGTTAAATTGTAATTGGTAAATTGTTTTGTAGTGTCCCTGAAGATGGTTGCCGAGGAGCAACCGAAATATATTGGAAAACATCATACATTTTTGTGTGTTTCACTTGACCTAGAGCCGGCAGTACTCAAATTTCTACAATTTAGAAAGGTCGCTAACTATCAACTTTATGAACGAAATCTTTGCCATGGCAGCCAAGTGCGGGGTGTTCGTTATGATAGCAATTAATTTATTATTAATTTCATTTAATAATAAAAATATATTAAAATAGCACATTAAATATGTTATATTCATAATCCTGCAAGGTGTTGTTGTTGTTTATAAGTTCGCGGGCATATTTAACAGCGCCAGAGCAGCGCAAGGTTTCTTTGAAACGTTTATCGACAGAGTAAATTGTGTTATCGTGTTATTAACATAGGCTTAGCAGACTCTGTTAAGAATATGCGAAATATCAACCTTTTCACAAGAAATTTTTTGGCGACCCGTGGATACCGCCCAACAAAAAAATGCCAGCATAGCACTCAAACTCTAAAAGCTAAAAAGACATTTTAAGCAGTTCAATTCATTCGGTCTTGCTGCAATGTCTCGATGCCTGTTCGCGTTCGTAGACTTTTATAAATTATCAATTAATTCAATAAAAGATATAAGCTAAGCCGGAAGTTGACAAAATATATTTTATTAATTACATGGCGACCGTGACACGTGTGAACCCGTGGCAAGTAGTTCAAATCAATACCCAATAACTTTGGCTAGCGTGAAAAAAAAAACAAAACAAAATTAATGAAAAACGAGAGCGTAAGTTAAAGTCGGCTCTAACCGACTTCGATACACCCGTTACTCATGCATAGAAATGTTTAATAGCCATCCTGTGTGCCTGAGGTGAGACAGCCGAAAAGTATGCAACATTTTTTTAACTCGGCTATTTATCATCCGATCTTGATGAAAATTGGAGGGCTTATAGATGTTGCGAATATAAACTTAAGTTTTAAATTTGAGATCGATATCTAAAAATTGTGGGAGTTATTCAACATTCTTTTTTGTGGGGGCGGGGGTGGGCGTGGTAAATATTTGAAATAAACTTGATCTGCGTGCAGACAATAGGAGTCTACATTTCAAAATTGGTTGCTCTAGCTCTTCTAGTCTCTGAGATCTAGGTGTTCATACAGACAGACGGACGGACGGACAGACGGAGAGACGGACATGGCTATATCGACTCGGCTGTTGATGCTGATCAAGAATATATATACTTTATAGGGTCGGAAATGATTCCTTCTGCCTGTTACATACATTTGCACGACTTTAGTATACCCTTTTACTCTACGAGTAACGGGTATAAAAAGAGCAATAACTACATATTCATACAAAAATGCGGAGGCAACCGCAAAAACAAGCCTAAATCATTTTATTAATCACCAAAGCCGCCTCCAGAAGGATACAGTGACCATAGCAAGGCACTGGTTGACAGACCTGTCAAATAAAAATTAACGGGGAGCAAGGGACCGCTTCCTGAGCCAACGATGGATGTATTACAATAAAAATTATGAAGCTAGAAGCATTGTAGTATGCATACATATAGAGTGCCCACTGTACTCAGTTCAATTCATAAAATACATATTGCAAACACTTTGTTGCAATGTTTACGTAAGCCAAAAGTCCCAATCATTGTTCAAGTGCAAAAGTAATTGGAGTATGCTATGGACAGAAGAAGTGCCGAGTCTGCATGTTTGGCATACGCGACCGTCCCTTCTTTATGTATGCATATAACATTCTCTCTCGCGCTCTCGCTGCTATCAGCTCTGAGCATATAAGGCAGCATATAATGTAACCGCTCCGCTGCCAGCGTTACTGACAGCGAAGCGGCGAACTCTAAGCTTAAGCTAATGCGAAGAATCAATTGATATACCAAAGCTGAATAATAAAGACGACGGGTGCGCCTTGTGCCCCGTCTATTAAAACAATTTTAATTGAGTTAATTTTATTGGAACCACCGATTACAACCAAACCACGTAAGCCCACCTATTACATGGCGACCGTGACGAGAGTCGAATACTAGGATTATCGAAGCCCCCACCATAAATCTAAGCCCCCACCAATTACATGGCCCACCATAAATACGAACTGAGTGAGTAGAGTGTCTGGTGTTTCAAAAAAAAAAAAAAGTTTTGTGAATATGATATAAAATGAGAAAAGGAGGCGTGCGAAAAAAAATAAGTAAAAGAATTGCCGAATTAAGAACGGCATTAAACGCACAAAATCCTCCTGAGTGGGACACAGCATGTGACCTACAAAATGAATTAGAATTCCTCAAAACAAAATTACAAACAAAAACACAAAACAAGAAACCCGACACTCGAAAACTAATCAAACCTTTATGCCAAAAAGTTATTAAACATCAACCACCAACAGAAAAGCAGATCCCCAAATACTACAAGACGTGCCCATCCGATTGCGAAGGCCCAATGTACACACCGGCGTGTGAGTACACTTGCGCCCATACGCAACCAGCCCCGCTACAAATCAACAACAGCCCGTGCGGACCAGCGCCGGCACCGCCTGAGTCAAAAAGGCCCCGGACAACAGCAGCAGCCGAAGGACGACTACCACCAGGAAGCAGTATATTTTAGATTAATATAAAAATAAAAAAAATTTTTAAAACAAAAAAAAACAAACAAAATTGTTAAACCAAAAATTAATAATAAGTCAAAAATTGTAAGACAAATTGTACTTTTGAGCTGTACACGAAAACGGCCCGAAAAATCTTAACTAGGTAGGAAAAAATGTTCAAAAAGATATAGAAAACATTTTATTTTATTCTTAGAAAATATCAATTACAAATAAAAGTAAAGAATAATTAGAAAACCAAACGAAAAAAAATTAACAAATACAAATAAAAGTAAAGAATAATTAGAAAACCAAACGAACAAAAAATTTCAACAAAGAAAATATTATATTCGATATTTTACCACCATGGGTTGGTTTGGATCAGACGATAGCCAGACAAAGGACAATACGGCCAATGTGGTCAATAATGTTAAAATCATAGATCACACGGACGATATACAATCACTTTGGATAATGCTTTTAATTTTGACCATAAGTAGTGTTGCACAATTCTTATTAACATTATATGTCAAGCACAATAAAATTATTAAGAAACGTTACATTAGCAGAGCAAACGACCTAGATAGGGTATAAAGCGAAAAAAAATTCAAAAATAAAATTAATATTGAAAAAAAAATGATGAAACCACTTGGAAAACAAAACTCTTATTTACATGGAGTGGAAGGAGATAGTTACAAGTATCAGAGAAATTAGAAATAAGTTTGATAAGTCATACAAATGCTTAAATCAGAAAAGACACGTACGACAGACAACGATTAATAAACACGCAAATACACTAGTAGAATGCTTTAATCAAGCACGCCAGTTAATATATGACCATCGAGAAAAATTAACTAAAAACCATTGGTCACAAGTATCGAAAGTTTTAACTAAACTCAGATTAAACTTAGTATCTGTAAAAACAAAGTTTAATTTAGACTTATCAATTCCAACAGTTTTAAATACACCTTCGATAATAAAAGCAAGCGAAAAATCAGAACTACATCAGAATGAAGAGATTGAAGAAGACGAAGATGAATCAGACACAGAAATAGAAGAAAAAGACATAGATGATTTGACAATTCCAGCTGTAATAACATTACCTGAGTGGTCAGATTCAGAAAATTTTGATTCCGATTCAGATTCAAGCATAATAGAACAAAAACCCAACACAATGGCAGACACATCAGTAGCCGACAGGGCATATATGAGGGAAATTGTCCAAGCAATTCCGGAATTCGACGGAAAAAAAATACATTTACAAAGATTTTTAACAGCATTAAATTTGATAAACCTTACAAAAGGAACATACGAAAGAATTGCTGTTGAAGTCATAAAATCAAAAATAATAGGCTCAACCCTTTATAAAGTTCAAAATGAAACTACAATTAATGCAATCATTCAAAAATTGCAGGCTACAATTGTCGGTGAAACATCCGATGTAGTTAAAGCAAAAATGGCGAATGTCTTTCAAAAAGGAAAAACAGCCACACAATTTACTAATGAAATTGAAAATTTACGAAAATTGCTGGAATCCTCATACATCGATGAAGGACTCAGTGCAGAGCATGCTGACTCCTTCAGTACAAAAGAAGCCATAGCGACCATGATCAAAAATTGTGAGCATGGTAAGATAAAAACTATTTTGGAAGCAGGTACATTCAAAACAATGAATGAAGCTGTTACCAAATATATCCATTGTAGCACAGAAATGACGGGCAATGCAAGCTCGGTACTATACTCCCAAAGAGGACAGGGCTACAGAGGTAATAACTATAAAGGTAATTACCGAGGAAGAGGTAACTTCCAAAATAATAATTACCACAACAACAATGGTTACCAATACAACAACTACAGAGGTAACAATAGAGGTCGTGGAAATTCCTCAGGAAATTTCAGAGGCTTTAACCCAAACTACAATAATGCCAATCGAGGTAATTCCAACAATGGAAATCGAGGCAACCTAAACAACCAAAATAACCAGAACAACAATAACAACAGAAACAACAACGTTCGATATGCACAAAGCAATTCGGAAAACACGCAAAATCCCTTAAGTGCTCAGAACCATTAAACTCAAAAATTTACACTATCAATCTCAGTTTTAATATTTTCATCAATATAAAAAATGAACACACAGGAAAATTATTTACATTTCTAGTAGATACCGGATCAGATATTACAATCATAAAAGAAAATGCGGATATATTTCAAGATATTGATCAAACTAATATAAATATAACAGGAATAGGGGAAGGTATAACAAAATCACTTGGACAAACATTTCTCGAATTGAGAACAGGTAACTTCATTATACCATACAATTTCCATATAGTACCAACTGATTTTTCAGTACCTGGAAACGGAATTCTTGGACTAGACTTCGTAAAAAATTTTAATTGTCAACTAGACTTCACACCGGAATTTATACTACGACCAAATAATTTACAAACTTCAATACACCTTCCAATTGTCTATAATACAGACAGTAACGAAATAGTAATTCCATGTCGTTCCGAAGTAATAAGACAAATTTCACTAAATACAGATGACGAAGAGATTCTAATACCAAATCAAGAAATTCAAAAAGGTATTTTCATTGCAAACACAATTTCCAATGCAAAAAATGCATTTGTTCGCATCTTAAATACCACAAACGAAAGTCAAGTTCTAAAATTCGACAAACTTTAATATGAATCACTTCAAAATTATAGATGATATTCTAGACCAATTGGGAAGAGATAAATATTTTTCATGTTTAGATTTAATGTCTGGATTCCATCAGATAGAATTAAACAAAGATTCAAGAAACATAACTTAAATTTCAACGAGCAACGGCTCTTATCGTTTTACGCAATTACCCTACGGATTAAAAATAGCACCAAATTCTTTCCAAAGAATGATGACAATAGCATTTTCAGGATTAAACCCCTCTCAAGCGTTCCTTTATATGGACGATTTAATAGTCATGGGATGCTCAGAAAAACATATGCTAAAAAATTAAATCGACGTATTTGAATTGTGCAGAAAACATAATTTAAAACTATACCCCGAAAAATGTACTTTCTTAATGTATGAAGTTACATTTTTAGGCCATAAATGCACTAGTCAAGGAATTTTACCGGATGACAAAAAGTATGAAGTCATAAAAAACTATCCAGTTCCAACTGACGCAGACAGTGCTAGAAGATTTGTTGCATTTTGTAACTATTATCGTCGATTCATCAAAAACTCAAACGCGGATAATTCACGCCATATTACACACTTATGTAAAAAAAATGTTAAATTCGAATGGACACCTCAATGTCAAGAAGCTTTTGATTATCTAAAAGAAAAATTAATGTCTCCGACATTACTGCAATATCCAGATTTCTCCAAAGAATTTTGTATTATCACGGATGCAAGTAAACAAGCTTGTGGAGCCGTATTAACTCAAGAAAGCAACGGACTACAACTTCCAGTTGCATATGCTTCACGATCATTTACCAAAGGTGAATCTAATAAAAACACCACAGAACAAGAATTAACCGCAATACATTGGGCAATCAATTATTTCAGGCCATATATATATGGAAAACACTTTGTAGTTAAAACAGATCATAGACCCCTCACATTTTTATTTTCAATGACAAACCCAAGCTCAAAGTTAACAAGAATGAGACTTGATTTAGAAGAATACCAATTTACGGTAGAGTACCTTGAGGGAAAGGACAACCATGTTGCTGATGCGTTATCAAGAATAACCATCGAGCAACTCAAAGATATTACAAACCAAATATTTAAAGTCACTACAAGAAATCAAAGTAGACAGAAAAAATCCTGCGCAGGAACAGATTCGGAATTACAAAAGCAACCGGACTCTTCGAAGCCCAAAATATATAACGTCATTCGAAATGAGGATGTTAAAAAAGTAGTGACCTTGCAAAAAAATATTCTGAAATGATTGCGGAGGCCCATTGTACACACCGGCGTGTGAGTACACTTGCAGCCACACACAACCAGCCCCGCTACAAAGTCATAAGTAGCTACTAGCTTGTGCGGACCAGCACCGGCAACGCCTAAGTCCAACAGGCCACGGACAACAGCAGCAGCTGAAGGATGACCCATGGCAACAAGAACCAGAAATAAATTTATAAAATGTTAAAAATTTAATAAATAAGTGTTTACATCTGTTCTGTTAGCACGCCTAACAAACTGGGTTAAGACGCACGATATTCTACGGGGAATACCAAGCCGGATTCAGAGAGGGCTACTCGACTGTAGACAGTATTTTTGCATTGACATCGATTGAAAAACAGTTCTTGGGCGAAAAGAAGAAAATGTTCACCTTTTTTGTAGACTTCAAAGCTGCATTCGATACAATCGATCTAAGCCTAAGCAATGCTGGAGTATCGACCAAATTCATTGCAATAATAGAAAGCCTTTATAGTCTAAATAAAACCACTGTATGGGATGGAATCCAACTATCCGAATGGTTTGAAACGAACTTAGGCGTAAAGCAGGGATGCTTGCTGAGTCCCCTACTCTTTGCACTGTATGTGGATGATATTGTTCCGAATCTTCCCGGAGGTATAGAGTTCGGATCTCGACGCATTAAGGTGCTCATGTATGCCGACGACATGGTGCTATTGGCGGAAACCCCACAGGTGATGCAACAAATGATTGATGCTCTTAGTAGGTACTGTCAGACGTGGAGTCTTCGGATAAATATCGACAAGTCAAAAACAATGGTAGTAAAGGATGGAAGAGGACGAAGAGCCAGAGCGGATGAATGGACACTAGAAACTAGACAGAAATTGACAGACTCCAAAGTCGCTATTAATAGCACCTGGAAGCATCTGCTTGGGAAGAAGAAAGTCAACAACAGCACCAAATATAAACTGTTTTTAACCACACCCAGGGCAAATTATGTGTTATGCGGCCCCAGTCTGGGGATTTAGCCGATTTGAGGATGTAGAGCGATTGCTTCGTTTTTACATTAAAAAGATCTTTTATCTGCCTCTAAACACCCCGAACTACGCCATATACATTGAAACGGGCCTACCTACACTGTTCCAATACACCCTACAGCTGCACTTCAACTATATAAGCAAAGCGATGCTGATGGACTCTTCACGGCTTCCAAAAATCATAGTTGAACAACTTCTGGTAGACCGATCACAGTTTTTCCATGAATGGGATATTATGGCAGGAGACCACAACATAAGTACATACTCAAATGACAGCAGATCTTGGGAAACGTGGCAAACAGAACTATTACAGAAAATTGACGCTGGAGAAAAAAATGAGTTCGAGCTGCAGGCAAGGCAGAGTGATACACGATTCACATACAAGCGCCTAGAGTACAAACTATGTGAACGGAATTATTTTAGGGATGATGTGGACACATATGCAATATCGCCTATTTTTCGTGCAAGAACTGAAGTGCTCAGACTAAATTATATGCCACACAGAACGACGGAAAGCCGATACACCCTATGCAATATGGATGAAAGAGAAGATGTAGCACATTTCATATCGCGATGTTCAATTCTAGGTGAGCACCGTTTACTGTAGCTCGGCAAATGGACTCTAGAGAGAAGGGAAATGCTTGAATTAATGAACGGGTCCAACTGGCAGTCTCTTATCTCATATCTCAGGGAGGCCACCAAATATAGGCAGGAGTTTATATGGAATTTTTAAACGGGAGCGTCAACTTTCTTTGTAACGATTCTTTAGTTATTAGTTAATATTCTGTAACCTCAACTAATGTATTATATTGTTTATTTTTGAATTATGGTTAATGTCAATCTATGTAGTTAATTTCTTACGAGGGGTCCTCTTACGCACCATTGCCGGTGAACGATTTGATATCTCGGGGACGACCGGGGAAGTCAAGTGTAGTAACGGGAAATGGAGTATTGTGGACCACTTAAGAAAAGTATGGGCCGACGGCTTTAATTGCCATGCCCAGAAGCATACCATCATTTATTTATAATCAAGTCACTACGTGCATTTTGTTAACACATGTTATAAAATAGAATAAATACTACTACTACGACTATATAAGTTAACAACCCGCTGTCACCCTTCCCACCGTCCACTTCCCCGCCATGCCCTTCATAAACCCACGATGTAAGACTCCAGCGCCAAGCACTTCCACAACAATGTGCTTGCTGGCCAGCAATAACAAATTGAGCTGATCGATCAAGTTGCAGCATAAGCGGCAACAATGTGCCGGCTAAACATAAACAAGCGGATATTGTGAAACGGGAGCGAGCGAGTTACCACATCATCACATCGACCCCCTACCCCACCTGCAAAACCTCCCCGCTCATCATAAACCACACTTTGTTGCGATCACCGGACACCACCACACTTTGTTGCAGTCATCGACCAGCCAAAACGACAGTCAGCATTTTGTCAGGATGTGGTGCTCCAAATTGAAATAAACACCCACGCTGAAAACCGTCTCTGAATGCCTCAGCAGTTCTTTAGCAACATGTTGATAAGTAAGCTAGAATATATAAGCCTTTTTGTGAAATAAACTTCAGTCTTCTGACAACCAGGCTTAGAACCGAACGTCTTGCGGATTCATTGGCAAACAGATTTCCACAGCACACATTTACACCCAAAAACCACCCACGGTTGAACGTCCACCAGGTTGGCCGCCTGGCAATAAGGCCGTTGCAATAAGGCAACAAACAACAAAATATTTAAAAACAAAAAAAAATTAGTTAATTAAAATATTGTAAAACAATTACTGGCAATAAGGCCGTTGCAATAAGGCAACCAACAAACAAAAAAATAACAAGAAAGAAAGTCGGTCAAGCCCGACTATAACATACTCTGTACCCTTAACGTCGCAGCTCGCATTTGCTCACGAGTTATACTTGCTCATCTCTAAGTTTCACTCTCTCTCTCTCTTTCTCTCTCTCTCACTAAGATTGCCGTTCAATAGAATGCTGTGGTGATGGGTGGGGGTGGTGGGTGTTTACTGGCCGTTTTTTGCTCATAACTTGAGTATCGTTCATCCGATCTTTATCATTCCTTCAGCAAATCGATAAATAATTTTGTCTACAAGGTATCTCTGGAAGGTACAAACGATCTATCTTCAAAACTGTAGAAGATATGACGTTTTTTCCGAATTGCGGGGGCGGGAGGGGGCGTGGCAAAAATTGAAAATAAACTTGATCTGCCTGCAAGTATAAGAAATATATGCCCCATACATGTCAAAACCTCTATCTCTTACCATCTCTGAGATCTCTTCGTTCATACGGACGGACGGACGGACGGACGGACAGACGGACGGACGGACAGACGGACATGGCTATATCGAATCGGCTGTTGATGCTGATCAAGAATATATATACTTTATAGGGTCGGAAACGATTCCTTCCCCCTGTTACATACTTTTGCACAAACTTAATATACTCTATGTACCTTCGGTACAGAGTATAAAAAGTAAATACATAAAATAACTTCTGGCAATAAGGCCGTAGCAATAAGCCTACCAACGAACAAATGAGACTCGGGACATAGACATGAGGCATATATGTACAATAAATTAAAACAATCTTCCACTTCACAACATCACGTTATCATCCAGACTTTAGATACAAATCACTAAAGTACTTCTTTTTCAGAAAATCGTAGAGCCCAACTTACTTTTCATCAGCTGCACATTATCATCATTACCAACAACAGGATTAAGTCTAACTTACATTCAAATCTTATAAAAACAAAGAATAGAATTTAAATACACATATTATAAGTAATTTTGTTACACCTACGAAGTCCTTGCTCAAGAGGGAAATAGAGTTCAGGCTAGGGTAGTGGAGACTTAATGTCGAGTTTAGGCAGGGTTAAAGAAACCTTGACGAGAAGTAAGACCAAACTTAGCACTGGTATATCAACAATCAAAAACACTACAACTAAGGCAGTAGCTAAAAAACCAAAACCTCTTAAGGAAACAGCAGATAAAACAATGCTTCACCACCTCCCCATCAGCCGTCGAACAGCAACCCCCAGGATGTATTCAATTCGTTACGCATACCTGATGCTATTCGATTCCTTCCAACGTATGAGGGAAATCCCAAAGCCCTCAACGAGTTTATTACGAACGTAGAAGAGGTACTCTTACTAATTAGGGGAACGGATCGGGCCATCAGAAATAAAATTGTGGGGAAAGCCCACGATGTATTACTCTCTGCAGGAACTCCTTTAAATTGGGACGAGATTAAACAATCTCTTATATCAAATTTTGCGGACAAGCGAGAGGAATCGTCTCTGTTATGCGACCTTCATTCCCTATCTCAGAAGGACCTTTCAGTGACCCGACTGTATGAGAAAATTTCGGAAATAAAAACGACCCTGTTTAATTTGGTAGACACCCAAGAGGTCGGATCAGTAATTTCCAAGGCAAAGAAAGATTCGTATAATATGGTATGCTTAAACACATTTGTGGCAGGAATCAAGGGAACCACTAGGGACTTTTGTTAGAGGAATGAAGCCAACTTCCCTCAGAGAAGCATATGATTCAGCAGTAAAAGAAAGATACTTTTACTTTCAGGAGCGAAAAAGGAAATTGGAATTAGAGAGGGCTGTATCGAATTATAATAGGCAGCAGGGGAGATCGGTAGCTGACGCTACAAATAGATCATATTCTCAACCCTCCAGTTCTTATGATTGGAAAACTAAGCGATATGACGGAAAACGACATGACGATAAGCGGTCTAATTACAAATCCAAATGGAACGACAGTACACGCAGCTATAACAATAACAGTTATAACGCAAACAGGAATAGACCAGCCATATTACCCGAAGCAGAAAACGACAGTGGACGAACACAACGTAGTACTAACAACTCGGGACATAGACTTTATAACTTAGATAGCCAGAGTTCGCAAGAGGAACCCAACCGATCAGAATCGCGTGAGTCACCCGAAACATCAAATTTTCGGGCAGAAGCCTTACGCAGCAGACAACAATCATAGAGATACATAACCTCGGTAAAGCGAATCTACCTTTCATACTAATTGATTCGCCATTTGGAAGGAAATTAAAATTTTTGATCGACACCGGAGCATCAAATTCATTTTTAGACCCCCAGTTTACAACAAAGTCTGATAGAAGGCCCCTCGAGAAATCAATGGTACTTAAAACAGTTTTTAACGAACACAGCCTTAGAGAATGGGTAGAATATCCAGTATTTGAGGAATTTAAAACGAGCGGCAAATTATCCTTTTTATTATTCAAATTTCACGATTTTTTCGACGGACTTATTGGATGGGACATCTTGAGGCAATTGGACGCCAAAATAGATGTTAAAAATCTTGTACTAGAAACGTCTATAACCACACTTCCAATTATTCCCCGAGATCAGAGGTACACCAAAGTTCATTTATTAGAGGCCGGTTTCTTTCAGTCAGTCTAAAAAATGGCGCATTTCTTTGTGACCAAGCAGAAATAGCTTCAAACATTTTTATAACGGAAGGGTTGTACCAAGCAAACGAAAATATAAGCTATATGGAAATAACAAACTATAGCGATCAACCGCTAGAAATAGATCTGGACTTAAGATTAAAAGTGGACAAATGGAACGAAGAGGAATTTGTTGAGTTGAACTTACTAGAAGGGCATACTAAAAACCCAGGGTCCCACCAAGGTATTATTAAACAGCTACGTACAGAACACCTTGACGCGAAGGAAATGTCCAAACTCAAAGAGTTATGCTCAGAGTTTAGCACCCTATTTTATGACGAAGACAAAAAATTGACATTTACCAACTTAACTAAACATAACATTTCAACGACGGATGACGTACCAGTTCATACGAAATCATTTAGGTATGGACATTTTGAAAGAGCAGAAGTAGGCAGACAAGTAAACAAGCTGCTTGAACAAGACATTATCAGGAATAGTTATTCACCTTGGAGTGCCCCTGTGTGGCTAGTTCCAAAGAAGGAAGTCATCAATCAGGAAAAAAAGTGGAGATTAGTGGTGGATTTTAGAAAGTTAAACGAGAAGACAATTAAGGACAAATACCCGATGCCGGTAATTAATGACGTGCTTGACAAAATAGGCAGAGCAAAGTATTTCTCCGCTCTGGATTTAGCAAGTGGATACCACCAGATAGAAATGACACCACAGGAAATTCAAAAAACAGCATTTTCGGTGGACGGAGGTCATTATGAATTTACTAGAATGCCTTTTGGCCTGACCAACGCCCCAGCAACATTCCAAAGGGTCATGGACAATGTTCTAAGTGACCTTGTAGGTAAATGTTGTTTAGTTTATTTGGATGATATAGTGGTATTTTCCGCCTCTCTACACAAGGCTACACGAAGCAAACCTGAAACTACATATACATAAATCTGAATTTCTACGAAAAGAGTTAGAATATTTGGGACATATTGTGACAAGTGAGGGCATAAAGCCAAATCCAAAAAAATTGGAGGCGATTAAAAAATTTCCGATTCCTAAAACAAGAAAACACATCAAATCGTTCTTAGGTTTGGTCGGATATTACAGAAGGTTTATTAAGGACTTCGCAAAAATAACAAAACCCTTGACTATGCAGTTGAAAGGGAAAAAATCTGTCACCATAAGTCAAGAGTTTATTAACACTTTTGAACTGTGCAAGACGCTCCTTTGCAATGAGCCCCTTCTTCAATACCCAGACTTTTCGAAACAATTTATACTGACCACAGACGCGAGTAACTTCGCAATAGGATCTGTTCTCTCCCAGGGAACTGTAGGAAACGATAAACCCGTTTCATTCGCGAGTAGAACCTAGACCGATGCCGAACAAAATTATTCAACAGTCGAAAAAGAGATGTTAGCAATTATTTGGGCAGTTAGATATTATAGACCTTACCTATATGGTCAAAAATTCAAAATCATTACTGACCATAGGCCCCTTACGTGGTTGATGAGTTTCAAAGATCCAAATTCTAAATTGGTACGCTGGAGGCTTCGACTACTAGAGTATGATTTTGAGGTCATTTACAAGAAAGGGTCGCAAAATGTATTAGCAGACGCGTTAAGTAGAATAGAAGTGGAAGCAAACATTAATGAAGGAGAATCACTGGACGGGACAATGGGCGATACTATACATTCAAGCGCTGAGGAAACAAACGAGTATTTATTCATTTCGGAAAAACCCATTAACGAACACAATGTTCAGCTGATATTTGCAATCGGCCCAGAATCAAAAATCACAACTAGTACACTTTTCAAGAACAAAGTAAAACGAACCATTACTGAACCAAAATTTGACCTATGGAAAATCTCCAGAATATTGAAAAAAATATTAAAACCCAATAGAACTTGTGCAATTTACGCACCGGACGACATTTATAAAATCATTCAAAGCTCATACGCCACATTTTTCGCTCACGGAAATATATATAAAGTTGTGAGATGCACAACAATACTTACCGACCTGATAGGACTTAACAACATGAGGACGGTAACCATCGGGGAATTGACGAAGTCACATTGAAATTGAAAAGGAAGTTTTATTTTCCAAACATGAAATTTCGAGTTACGCAGACTATCAATAATTGCGACATGTGCAATACACTAAAATACGATAGGCATCCACTAAAAATAGTATATCAGGAGACAGAAACACCCGATCAACCGATGGACATTTTGCACACTGACCTGTATACGATCAACGGGAAATATGTGTTGACAATTATAGATAAATGTTCCAAATTCGCAGTGGCTTTCACTATTCCAGTGAGGGATAGCACGAATATTACTAGATCAATGCAACATTTTATTTGAAATCTTCGGGCCACTGAAGAAAATTATACGCGATCAAGGGTCAGAATTCCAGTCAAATTTGTTTCGAGATTTTTGTAAACAATACAAAATAGAACTCCACACGACTTCTTTTCAACAGTCTTCCAGTAACGCCCCGGTAGAAAGACTCCATTCGACTCTGACGGAGATTTACAGGATTGTAATTGAGTGTAGTGAGCCTACAAACATAACTATATACATATATATATTTATACAAATAAACACTTATATTATTTAATAAACATATGCACATACATTCTTGCACTTGAGCAATAACCCAAACACATAAATGTGTAATATGAGCATGCCTCACTCAAACTCTAACAAAAGTGCAGCGTTAGCATTTTGCCGCCAGCGCGTTGCTGCGTTACGTTCGAGCCATACACGCACATACATATATATACATATAAGTACATACAAACGCTCACACTCTCTCGCTAGCCAGTAAGAATATAACCATGTACGCTTAGCTTAAGAAAACCAGAAGACTTGGAACAAGACAAGTGTACGAACGTCTGGCCTGATGCCAGTGTTCAACTTAAAGCTAAATAAAAATAAATTTAAAGATACAAATCCACGATTATTATTATTTGGGAATACTGGATGATCAAACTACCAAACTACAAAACTACCAAACTACATGGCGACCGTGACGAGGGTCTGGAGACCCAGGAATCTGCGAATCTGACGAGGGTCTGGAGACCTTGAAACTGAGAATCTGAGTGAGTACAGTGAGAGTTGTTGGAAAAATTTTTGAAATGAATTGCCAGTGTGTTGGCAAAAAGTCCAAAACTAAAGGTGGTAAAAGAAGAACAATTCAGAAAAGAATTGCCCACCTACAAAAACTTCTAAATGGCACTGTTCCTCCACCGTGGGATACAGCTGCTAAATTAAATATTGAACTACAATTCCTCAAAGAGGAAAAACAAAACCCAACAACTCCACTGGTACCACCAGCACCCACAAATAAAACGAAAACTAATTACTCTCAACCCCAAAAGAAACCACTACCAAAGATGAAGAAGGAATGTCCAGCGGATTGTTAAGGCCCATTCGATTCACCCCACTGCCACTACACATGCACCCTAAAGAAAGTGCAAGCCTGTGCGACCAGCACCGGCACCGCCTGAGCTCATAGGCCACGGACATCAGCAGCAGCCTGTGCAGTCCGGCACCGGCATCGCCTACACCAAAGGCTCAGGACAACAGCAGCAGCTAGCAGGAAGATATCAAGCCGAATAAAATTTAATTAAAATAAGTTGAAATTTTTTTTAAACATAAGAAATGATATTAATGATTGTAAAAACATTGTTAACTGGTGCTGCTACAGTGGCGCTAGAGAAGCTTAAGCCCGTAAAGCTTTTGCGAAAATTAGGTAGGAAAATGTAAACCGTCAAATACGGTAAAACCTTTCTCTCCACCTACGAGGTGTATTAGGATCGTGTGTCTTATACATACGAGTTTTAGCCATTTGGGCAAAAAGTAAAAAAAAAAAAAACACAAAAAAAAATGTTTAATTGTTAAACATAGGAATGCAAAAAAAAAAACCATTTTATAAGTTTATTTGAATAAAATGAAATAATTTCAAAAAATTAAAATAAAAACAAAACTAATTAGTTCTTAAATTATTGCCTAAACGATAATTTCAGTTTAATTCCAAAAACTGGACATCCCATTGATTTTACTTAAATCTTGGCCCAAGATGGGTCTAATAGATACTAAGACGGTAGATTCTACCGCAAATGTTATAAACAAAATCGAGGTAATTTCCCCTCATATAGAATTGATTTCAGTTTTATTGATAGTTATTGTAGTATTGATGTGCATAAGCATCGGTATAAAAATATACCAAATGCACAACAAATGTATTAAGAAAAAGTATATGAGCAGGGCAAACGACCTAGATAAACTTTAAAACAAAAACAATGAATTTAGGAAGAAACCTAGTTATTAAAGTACAATTACTAAGAAAACAATAAAGTTAACAGAGACTCAACTAGCATGATAATACCATTCATATGGAATGGAATAAAATAGTTGAACTTATCAAACAAAATAGAGTAGAATTTGATAAATCCTTCAAATGTCTCAATAAAAGTGCAGTCATTTCAAACGAAACAAAAAGTAAGCACATTGAGATACTAATTCGCACATATAATGAAGTACGAAGGATAATTAGTGATAATAAAGCCAGAATAAGTTCCTTACATTGGACACAAGCGTCAGATGTTCTCAAACGTCTAAGAGAAAATCTAGTACATATATCAAATAGGCATAAACTACAATCGTTTTGCCCTACATCACTAGATTTTCCAGCAACATTCGACAAATCGGTATTAATGGATGACAAGTCCAGCATTGCGATAGAAACGAATAGAGAAGATACACCAGCAGCAGTTAATACACCTGCTAGCTCAGAACAATTAGAGACTACACAGAACATATCTATCAACATGACAGACCAAATAGCAAAAGATAGACAGTACGTCAAAGAGGTATCTTCAATCGTACCTGACTTTGACGGACGAAAGCTACACTTGGAAAGATTTATTACAGCCTTAAAACTGGTTGGACTAACAAAGGGCAACCAGGAAGCAATAGCGATTGAGGTAATAAAGTCCAAAATAATTGGTCCAATATTGTACAAAGTACAAAATGAAACAACCATAAATGGAATAATTGCAAAACTAAAAGAAGTCGTAAAAGGTGAATCAGTGGATGTTCTAAAAGCCATAATGTTGAGTATTCAACAAAAAGGTAAAACGGCATCCCAATACACCACAGAAATAGACAACCTCCGCAGATCACTAGAGGCAGCATATATAGACAATGGTCTAGATGGTAATAATTCTGAAAACTTCGCCACAAAAGAAGCAATCTCAGCTATGATCAAAAATTGCGACGATGACAAAATTAAGACAATACTTGAAGCAGGAAACTTTAGCACAGTAAATGATGCTATTGGAAAATATATACACTGTTGCACAAAAGCTACTGGAAGCCCAAGCACTGCCTTCTATTACCAGAATAGAGGCAGGGGTAGCAGTAACAGAGGTAATTACCAGGAAGGAGGTAACTATCAGAATAATGGTAATTACAGAGGAAACAACAACTATAACAACAGAGGCCGTGGTAATTTCTCAGGAAATCATAGAGGTTCTCAGCAAAATTATGGCAACGCCAACAGAGGTAATTCCAACAATTGGAATCAAAACCGTGGCAACCAAAACAATAATAATAATAATAATAATGGTAACAGAAACAACAACAACAATGTAAGAGTTGCACAAGGTAACTCGGGAAACCCCCAAAACCCTTTAGAAACTCGCCAACAATAAAGCAAGTTTATACAATCAACCCAGAACTCAGCGTCTTTATAAAAGTAAAAAATGAAAATACTAGAAAAAATCTCACATTACTTATCGACTCAGGTGCAGATATCTCAGTTCTCAAAGAGAACTCAGATCAATTTATCAATATAGATTTTAACACTATTTTAAAAATATCTGGAATAGGCGAAGGTGTAACTAATTCCAAAGGATTGGCCTTCGTAGAAATTCAGTCAGACCAATATATAATACCACACAATTTTCATTTGGTATCCCCCAATTTTCCTATACCAGGTGATGGAATTCTTGGTATGGATTTCTTCAGAAAATATAATGGTATTCTTGACATAAACCCAGTCCAAGATCGGTTCGTACTCCGACCAAATAATTTGGATCATGAAATTTCGATCCCAGTAGCACACGTAAATGATACAAATGCCATTATTTTACCAGCAAGATCCGAAATTGTCCGAGAAATTAAAGTGAACACAAACGATGATCACATTCTAATTCCAAATCAAGAAATTCAAAATGGAATTTTTATCGCAAATTCGATAACCAAATCTAAAAATGCATATGTCCGAATTTTAAATACAACCAACAAAGCAGTAATGGTCAACCTTAACAAGGTAAAAATTGAATCATTGCACGAGTACGAAATATTTCAATTAAATTCAGAAGACAGAAAAGAAAAAGTTATGGAAGCATTGTCAAAAAACTTTCCCCCTCCTTTCAAAGAAACATTAACTGAATTATGCACAGAATATGTCGATGTATTCGGACTTGAAACCGAATCAATTACAACAAACAACTTTTATAAACAGCTAAGGCTAAAAGACAATGAGCCAGTATATATCAAAAACTATCGAAGCCCGCATAGCCAAACAGATGAAATACAAAAACAAGTTGAGAAACTCATTTCCGACAACATCGTCAAACCATCTGTATCCGAGTACAACAGCCCACTTCTACTTGTCCCAAAGAAAGCCCTTCCGGGCTCAGACACAAAAAAATGGCGATTAGTAATTGATTATCGTCAAATAAATAAAAAACTGCTATCAGATAAATTTCCACTCCCTAGAATTGACGATATTTTAGATCTCATGCCTTGACTTAATGTCAGGTTTTCATCAGATTGAACTCGAAGAAAGTTCAAGAAATATAACGTCTTTTTCAACGAGCAATGGCTCATATCGCTTCACGCGACTACCATTTGGTTTAAAAATAGCGCCAAATTCATTTCAGAGAATGATGACTATCGCATTCTCTGGGCTTGAACCTTCCCAAGCATTTCTCTATATGGATGATTTAATAGTTATTGGTTGTTCCGAAAAAAAATTGTTTAAAAATTTAACAGATGTTTTTCAATTATGCAGAAAACACAATCTTAAACTACATCCCCAAAAATGCTCATTTTTTATGCACGAAGTGACCTTCCTAGGTCATAAATGCACAGACAAAGGAATTTTGCCAGATGACAAGAAATATGAAGTCATCAAAAATTACCCAGTCCCACACGATGCGGACAGCGCTAGACGTTTTGTTGCATTTTGCAATTATTATAGACGTTTTATTAAAAATTTCGCCGACTATTCACGGCACATAACAAGATTATGTAAAAAGAATGTCCCTTTCGAATGGACAGTTGACTGCCAAAACGCATTCGAATATCTAAAAAACAAACTTATGCAACCTACCCTACTGCAGTACCCAGATTTTAGCAAAGAATTTTGCATAATCACAGATGCAAGCAAACAAGCTTGTGGAGCGGTTTTAACTCAAAACCATAACGGACTCCAACTACCGATAGCATATGCATCACGCTCATTCACAAAAGGTGAAAGCAATAAGAGCACTACAGAACAAGAATTAGCAGCTATTCATTGGGCAATATTACATTTTCGACCATATATCTATGGCAAACACTTCACAGTGAAAACAGACCATAGACCCCTTACTTATTTGTTTTCGATGGTCAATCCCAGCTCTAAACTAACACGCATGCGGCTCGAGTTAGAAGAATATGATTTTACAGTTGAGTATCTAAAGGGTAATGATAATTTCGTGGCCGTCGCGCTGTCACGAATAACAATAAAAGAATTAAAACAAATAAACACGAATATACTAAAAGTCACTACCAGATTTCAAAGTAAACAGAAAAAATCCTGCGCAGGAAATGAACAAGTAGATATGCCTAGGCAATCTCTTGAAAACGCTTCTCAGCCCAACGTATATGACGTTATCACAAATGACGGCTTACGAAAAGTAGTGACATTGCGAATAACCCCACTTAAATGTTTGTTAAAACATGGAAGAAAAGTTATAGCTAGAATCGATATTAGCGATTTGTACACCAATGGAATCCTAGACTTAGGTCAGTTCTTCCAAAGGCTTGAAAGAATCAGTGGCACCGTGCGAAAAGATCTTTGAATCAATTTCAATAGACACTTTTAAAAAAATGGGCAATAAAATATTAAAGACTCTAAGAGTAGCGCTACTCAAGCCGGTGACCCTAATAAATAATGAGAAAGATCAAGAAGCGATAATGTTTACATTCCATGACGATCCATTTCAAGGAGGTCATACAGGCATAACCAAAACGCTAGCAAAAATAAAAAGACACTATTATTGGAAAAATATGACTCGTCATATCAGAGAGTACATAAATAGATGTCATAAATGCCTGACTTCAAAAATAACGAAGCATATAAAAACACCCATGACTAAAACAGAAACCCCAATATATGCTTTTGACAGAGTGATAGTGGACACTGTTGGCCCACTACCAAAATCAGAGAATGGAAACGAATATGCAGTCACTTTAATATGTGATTTAACCAAATATTTAGTTGCTATTCCAGTTGCAAATAAAAGCGCAAATACTGTCGCTAAAGCAATATTCGAATCTTTTATTCTAAAGTATGGTCCAATGAAGACGTTCATTACGGACATGGGAACAGAATATAAGAATTCCATTATAAATGACCTGTGCAAATATCTGAAAATAGATAACATAACGTCAACTGCACACCATCACCAGACTTTAGGTACCATTGAAAGAAGTCATAGAACCTTCAATGAGTACATACGTTCATACATATCAGTCGACAAAACTGATTGGGATACATGGTTACAGTATTTTGTGTATTGTTCTAATACTACACCATCTGCAACTCATGATTATTGTCCATATGAACTTATTTTTGGAAAATCAAATAACTTACCAAAAGATTTTAATAGTATAGACAGGATAGATCCACTATACAATGTAGAAGACTACGCTAAGGAAGTTAAGTTCAGACTAGAAATAGCATATAAAAGGGCTAGAATAATGCTAGAACAGCATAAGGCTAAGAATAAGGAATATTATGATAAGAAAATAAATAACTTTAACTTGAAAATAGGAGATAACGTTTTACTAAGAAATGAAACTGGCCATAAGTTGGAACCAGTATATTTAGGTCCATATTTAGTGACAGGAATAGAAGATAAAGACAATATTTTAATTAAAATAAGAAAAACAAAATACAACGAGAGCGTAAGTTAAAGTCGGCTCTAACCGACTTCGATATACCCGTTACTCATGGAAACAAATGTTTATTAGCCTTCCTGTATGCCTGAGGTGGGTCAGCCGAAAAGTATGCAATATTTTTTAACTCGGCTATTTATTATCCGCCAGATATTAATAGACATTTGTCAATTACTAAATGCAACATAAATGACTCCAAATTCATCACGATAAACAGATCAGACAACAAAACTTTTGAAAACGTCGGTCAAGCCCGACTATTACATACTCTGCACCCTTAATGTCGCAGCTCGAATTTGGTCACGAGTCAAACGGCCAGTTAACACACAACGCACAACGCAGTGCGCTCTCTAAGTCTCTCTCTCTCTCTCTCTCTCTCTCTCTCTCTCTCTCTCTCTCTCACTCACTCACTAAGATTGCTGCTGAACGCAATGCTTAGGTTATGGGTGGGGTGGGTGGTGGGTGTTAACTGACCGTTTTTTGCACATAACTTGAGTATCGTTCATCCGATCTTTATCATTTCTTCAGCAAATCGATAAATAATTTTGTTTACAAGGTATCTCTAGAAGGAACGAACGATCTATCTCCAAAACTGTAGGAGATATGACGTTTTTTCCAAATTGCGGGGGCGGGAGGGGGCGTGGCAAAAATTGAAAATAAACTTGATCTGCGTGCAGACAATAGGAGTCTACATTTCAAATTTGGTTGCTCTAGCTCTTCTAGTCTCTGAGATCTAGGTGTTCATACAGACAGACGGACGGACGGACGGACGGACGGACGGACAGACGGACAGACGGACATGGCTATATCGAATCGGCTGTTGATGCTGATCAAGAATATATATACTTTATATGGTCGGAAATGATTCCTTCTGGCTGTTACATACATTTGCACGACTTTAGTATACCCTTTTACTCTACGAGTAACGGGTATAAAAAGTACACAAAGACAGACTCAAAGAATACAGCAAATAGACTTCAAAATAGTAAAACTGAAACCAAAAATCAAAAAGGTGGTGGCCTGATCAACCATTCACATTTATTAATCATTCAAATAAATATAAAAAGCAAATTAAATTCAACCAAATACTAAATAAACACTTTATTCAAATATACTTCATTTTATTAACCTACAAAAAAATTTTTTAATTTCTTTATTAATTAAATATTAAATAACTTCATAAATTACGTTATTTCTCTAAAAGGGGAGATGTAGTGAGCCTACAAACATAACTATATACATATATATATTTATACAAATAAACACTTATATCATTTAATAAACATATGCACATACATTGTTGCACTTGAGCAATAACCCAAACACATAAATGTGTAATATGAGCATGCCTCACTCAAACTCTAACAAAAGTGCAGCGTTAGCATTTTGCCGCCAGCGCGTTGCTGCGGTACATTCGAGCCATACACGCACATACATATATATACATATAAGTACATACAAACGCTCACACTCTCTCGCTAGCCAGTAAGAATATAACCATGTACGCTTAGCTTAAGAAAACCAGAAGACTTGGAACAAGACAAGTGTACGAACGTCTGGCCTGATGCCAGTGTTCAACTTAAAGCTAAATAAAAATAAATTTAAAGATACAAATCCACGATTATTATTATTTGGGAATACTGGATGATCAAACTACCAAACTACAAAACTACCAAACTACATGAGAAAAGAAAAAAATTAAAGTTACAAATAAGTCACGAAGAAATCTTGGCAGAAACGATGATAACATATAATAATACCATTCACTCTTCAAACAAACACACTCCATTCGAATTATTCACGGGAAGAACCCATTTGTTCAAAGCGACCGTAGATTTTAACGACTATCACGACTATTTAAGAAAGTTGAACGAGTTTAGAAAAGAGTTATATCTACAGGTAAAGGAGAAAGCAGAAATCACAAAGAAGAACAACATTAAAAAACTTAACGAGGACAGAACCGAACCGTCGACTTTTCAAAAAGACGAGGTTATTTTTCGAAAGGAAAATAGAAGAAACAAAATCACGCCTAGATTTACGAAACATACCGTACTAACTGATTCAGGCCCAACATTAACCACAGCAAGAAAACAGAAATTACACAAATCAAAATTAAGGGGCATTAAGAGAAAGAAACCTAATAATCCAACTAATATTCCAGATTAACCATAACCATCGGAAGACACATCGAGTTTCATCCCATTACTGGACAGCAGCCGATCGCAAAAATCGATTTAGGCTCAGCAAGAGTAGTAAGAACATTTAAAACGATTTCCCATATTATTCATTTAGATGAATACGAATCCAACATAGAAAAGTTTAAATCAGCTATTGAGATGATAGGTGACGAACAAGGAGAAAATGACGTTAATAG